>CM062264.1:39515659-39808926 GCA_031216635.1 Dissostichus eleginoides | reverse complement strand
ATAATTTAATCCATTAAAAAAAGTAGTCATCCAAGACCAAAAGCTCTTAAGCACTTCTAGCAGATAGGGCCATTCGACTCTGTCAAACGCCTTTCCTGCATCGAGTGACAAAATGGCCTTGTCCGGGGTTCCTTCACAGAACGTAACCCTCCTTACATTATGGAATCCCTGAGATTTTAACAAAGACGCTTTGATCTGCGTGTATCATCTGTGGCACGAACCTCTCCAGTCCCATAGCCAAGGTTTTAGCAATGATCTTTGCGTCAGAGTTCAAAAAGGAAATTGGTCTGTTAGAGCCACATTCGGATGATGATTTACTTGGCTTTAAAATAAGACTTATTAAGGCACTGTGTAGCGAAGGGGAGGCTACCCTGCTCGAATGATTCCATGCAGATGTAAGGTAGCAGCCTTGACAGGCCACTAGGTTTGCTGTTGCGCAGCAAATTGTTGTTTTTGTCCATTGTGGGACACCGTATTTCTCCTGTTGTTCTGGGTGCGGCCGCCATCTTGGCTCTAATGTTTGTATTCACTCCATGAAAGGTGAGCAGTGTTAATAGTGGCAAATCATTTTACACATTATTACGTTAAAAACGTCCAAACATTCCATTTCTTTGGCTAATGGGTTAGTTTAAATGTTTATTTACCCGTTTGTGTATGTTTGGGAGTGAGATGTTTATGTTTTGTCTGTTAATTTGGTTGTTGTATTGGTTAGCATGTAGCTAATGGTGAATGTTTGTATTCACTCCATGAAAGGTGTGTCAGAAGAGCTGCCATTGGGATAAATAAATCACTACTCAGCGTCTCCACCGCAATCCGATCTACTGTGTCCTGTTTTCCTCCCTCTGCATAACATCCCATCACCAATAATAAACACAACGCAGAGTCCCAGGGTGTTCAGAGAGGCTACGGGACATTGGGTTACACATACATGTTTTGCTGAAGCCTTATTAGGCTGTTTTCAGCGTTTGAGTCGAAAGCTGTGTGTGTGTGTGTGTGTGTGTGTGTGTGTGTGTGTGTGTGTGTGTGTGTGTGTGTGTGTGTGTGTGTGTGGTGTGTGTGTGTGTGGTGTGTGTTGTGGTGGTGTGTGTGTGTGTGTGTGTGTGTGTGTGTGTGTGTGTGTGTGTGGTTGTGTGGTGTGTGTGTGTGTGTTGTGTGTGTGTGGTGTGTGTGTGTGTGTGTGTGTGTTCTGAGTCCTGGACATGAATTCATAGATCAAGGCAGACGGGTTCACAGACTCTCCTGTTTTGCCAATCCGGTGCTTAAACAAATAGCTCTACAACCCTGGCCGAAATGTCCCTAAAATGAAGTCCGAGTTTGAAATATATCTCAAATATTGTATGCACTGCCATTTCCCCACATAAACATAATGGCTCTCACACACCAAAATGACACCAAAGAACACGTCCCGAAATACCCGACTGTTGTGTCGCCTCACGTCTACTGCATCTTGGCCAAAAAGTCGCACTGGAACACACCGCAAAGATTTCAGCAGACGGCCAAGTAGCACGTACACACTGCGCATGCGTGAGTGGCGATAACTCTCCTTACCAGCAGGCGCGGTAGTGTGTATTCGTCATTCAAAAGAGGCAACCAGAAGACGGACTGCGTGACAAACAACAAATAGCTACATGCTACAGCTCGAGCCAAGCAGCACAGGGATGAACTATGCCAATGTGGTACACCCCAAAAATTGTACAATTATTTGTGTATTTATTTTTGCTAAACAGTGAATTTATTGTTTTGAAAAGCTCAACATTATCTGTATTTATTTTGGTGACATTCATATCATTTTATGGTTTATCTGTACTGTTTGAGAAACAGTAAGAGCAAGTAGCGACAAGGTGGAACCTTTGGCAGGTGAGCGGTGACACCTGGGTTATCTTAGGGGGGACACTTCCGCCCCCTCCTCAGAAGCAATCCTGACGATCAACCGGATCCTGTGTCTAATTGTTGCTGCTGCACTTTTCTGTTTTCTACTGTACACGATGAAAATGATCGATGTTAACTTGTGTAAATGAGATATAATGTTAGAGATGTTTAAGAGAGTGTGTCAGAAAGCATGTTTGACATAGTAACGGTACTTTAAAAATACTTAACTGTCGGCAACTATAGATGCCGTTTTCGCGGGCTTCAGCCGCGCCGTGTAAATGTGACCTGAGCGAAGGCTCGCAGGCAGGTTAGCAGCTGCGCACGGGTAATATGTTTTGTTCACCTGGGTGGAGTCTTGCAGGCACATCGCCTTGTCATTTTTGTTTATTAACACTGACAGTGTATTTATGTGAGCTCCTACACCTATAATAATTTGTCTTTCATTGAATGCTTTATAAACTAAACAGTTAAACTTACAGTTGTCATTGTGAATTGTAAAATAATGTTATATTGTTAAAGATATATATATTGATAGAAAGTATTATTTGATAGCGTTATGTGTTTATATTGACTATGTTGAATTTCTCCTTGAGTAACAGCTTTGTATAAATTAAGTGTAATTTCCCAGTGTGTGCAGATTAGACATTTGCCCTTTATACAGTGAGTATTACTGTTAATTGCACTACATATTATAGTAGCCCTGCTTCGCTATTGCACATGTGATATTATACAGAATGTTTTGAGCAGTATAAAACTGTGTCATATACTAGTGAGGGAGATACATGTTTAAGTTGGGAATGATGTTGCACTTGAGATACAGTAATTGACTGTGACATAGACGGATAACTTAAATGGAGAAATGTGATATGTTTGTAAAGTACAGCTATTTGAATGTAACTGTGTACTTTGAATTTTGAATAAGAAGCAATCCAGACGATCAACCGGATCCTGTGTCTAATTCTTGCTGCTGCACTTTTCTGTTTTCTACAGATATCTTTATTGTTGCTGAGGTACCCAAGCTTTTGGGACCCGTAACAAATTATTTTAACAGTATCGGTGCAGTGCCTTTTCAGTGGGGCAAGATATAGCAAATATGTATGCCTATCCTGCTATTGTGTTTATTCTTTTAATCACACAGCGTTAAGAAAAAAAAAATATGCCTACATAACTGTCAGTTGCAGCCCTAGCATTATTATTGGTTTAACTAGCCTACTAACAGTATATTTTAAAAACATTTTAAAATTACCACCAACAGCTACAATATTAAAATACTTCTAGGCAGATTGTGGAGGATAATGGGAGAATGAAGCCAACCTCACGTATGAAACGTTACATGTGAATAGAGGGGCCGAAACCGTCTTGCACATTTACATTTCAATCTTGAACAATGAACAGCGGTAGAAAGTAACAAAGTACATTTACTTAAGTACTGTACTGCTCCACTCCCATTCAGGCAAGTGTGTACTTTATACTGCGCTACATTTATTCGATAACTTTAGTAAGTTTGAAGATTCAGAATACTACAAAATATAATCAAGAAATGTTTATCATGTATTGTTATAGGTTAAGATAAAATGTTATTGATCCCATGGTGAATTTCACAAGCTACCCAGCAGTATATAATGTAATTTTAAATCAGCTCCTCCACTTCAGCTCTCTGAAGCAGAAAGAAACTATTTAAGCATTGTGGCTGGCAACCTTAAAGTACTGCTGCTACCACAGCAATCTGAACAGCCAATCAGAGTGATTTATTTTGCCCACAGCCTCCGCTGCCAATTCAACACGGCAGCGGAAGGTGTCGGCATGGCCAAAAAGACACGACGGTGTGGGACACACAATCTGAGTAAGGCGACAGGACGCTCATCGACGGCCAGACATCTATCGATGGCCGAAATCGGCTTGGTGTGTCAGGGCCTTAACAGTCTGCAATGAAACGGTTGTCTCCTGTGCGCTCCACTTCCTACTTGGTGCACCGGTAACTTTTTTGTGCGAACGAGAGAGTTTCTTTCACTCTTTTTTTTTTCATTTTTTCATTGCCCTTTAGGTGCTTCGTTCAATACAAAAAAATAATTGATTTAAAAAGTAAAGTCCTTTCGAGTCATCTGTCTCAAGCCTAAGTCAAGTCTCAAGTCACGAATACCAAGTCAAAGTAGAGTCTTTTATCAATGTTTGTCAAGCAAGTCTCAAGTCAAGTCATGTGACTCGTGTCCCCCACCTCTGGTATATACTGTGGTTAGAATGTTGCTTTATTATTGTATAAAATATAATACAAATATAATAAACACAAACTGTTAGTAAAAGTAGTATTTTTTTGACTGAAAGTTTGTATTAAGTGAGTTTTTATTGTGTTAACTGTATATGTATTTTTGCTTTTTAGATTTACTTTCTCTCTTTCACTGTCCGTCTGTTTTAGAAACCGAAAGGAAGGGAGAGACGTCACAGCTGTCAGCAATGTGATGAATCCTTTACAAGATCTGGAAATTTAATGCGCCACCTGCGTATTCATACTGGAGAAAAACCGTACAGCTGTGAAGAGTGTGGGAAAACTTTCACTAGATCTGGTGATCTCAAAACACATCAACGTATTCACACGGGAGAGAAACCATACTGCTGTGAACAGTGTGGGAAAACATTCACTACATCAGGTGAACTAAAAACACATCACCGTATTCACACTGGAGAAAAACCATACTGGTGTGAAGAGTGTGGGAAAACATTCACTGGATCAGGTCATCTCAAAACACATCACGCATTCACACGGGAGAGAAACCATACAGCTGTGAAGCGTGTGGGAAAATGTTCACTACATCAGGTAATCTCCAAGCACATCAACGTATTCACACTGGAGAAAAACCCTACAGCTGTGAAGAGTGTGGGAAAACATTCACTAGATCAGCTGATCTCAAAACACATCAACTTTTTCACACAGGAGTGAAACCGTACAGCTGTGAAGAGTGTGGGAAAACATTCACTAGATCAGCTGATCTCAAAACACATCAACGTATTCACACTGGAGAGAAACCGTACAGCTGTGAAGAGTGTGGGCTAACGTTCAAGACATCACGTGCTCTCAAAACACATCAACGTGTTCACACTGGAGAGAAACCGTACTGGTGTGAAGAGATGCTGTTTTCTCCCTAACCCATCATGTATTTTCCTAAATCTGACTAATTGATTTTTATCTTCTAAGCATTGTTCACACTATGCCAAAACAAGGCCACAGAGATGCTGTTTCAGGGTGTCCGCAGGGTATTACAAAATATTAAAAGATGATAAATCAATTTAGCAAAAATTAAGGCTATTAAAAAGAATTAAAAAGTATGAAATGGTATTTTCCAAGGTATTACATTTAGTAGCTTGTTTTCATTAAGTATATAAATTGTCCAAAGATTTTATATTCTAAAGCAGGGGTCTCCAACACGTCGATCGCGAGCTACCGGTTGCTCGCAAGCCCTCAATAAGTAGCTCGCCAAGCAAATCCAAAATGTAAAAAATACACCAAAAAAAAAAGGAAATGTAATTAAAAGAATCTACCCTATGCATAATCGAAACCTCAATCATAGCGAACTCTATCTACTTACTACAACTCTATATCTATCGAACACCCCTCCTCCCCCCACCCCCCACAATGAATATCGACCAATCACGTTCTTGCTTGATTTGCGGGACCAGCGTTGAAAGCAATGTGGAGCAGCGGCTAAATAAGTGCATATAGGTTAGGTGCGTCGCATTTGCGCTTCAGATGAGGCCCCCTCCGCGAGGTGAGGCCCCACGCAGTCTGCGTGATCTGCGTGTAGGGAGGGGCGGCCCTGATTATTATTTTTAACGCAAGCCGTCATCGCCACAGAGTACACCAACACAGCCTCAGAGAGAGAGAGAGAGTTTATCTATTTAATATAGTTGTAAAAACTAAAGTAAGAAATCATTCCAATGTGTACTATAGGACCTTTAAAAAATAAAAAGTTTAAGAGGGGAGTGATTAGTACAATATGCATAAAAAGAAAGAATGTTAACTAGGTAACATAAGATAAGAATAAACAAGTTTAAATGATTTTTTATTGGTTGTGATCATATTCTAAAGATTTTTGTATTATTTAAAAGTATACAGATCCCTTTCATCTGAGTGTTGAGAGCTGTATCCATGAATTCATATTGTGCTCAAAGTGCACCAGATTGATGCATTTCACTTCAACATTTAAAAAAAAAACCTTCCCAGGGGTGAAATGCCCCCGGACCCCCCTAGAGGATGTGAGGTCCACCCCCAAATAAAGCAGGTTAAAATAATTAAATTGCAAACATTTTCTTTTAGTAAACACTGCAAACGGGTCCCACAGACCCAAACAGCACACAAAGGTTAAAGGTCAGCATATCATAATGTTAAAATGTGCTAAATATATACACCTCAAAAAACAAAAAAAAGAGGAGTAAAAGTAGCTCACGACTTGTTTTATTTTTTGAAAGTAGCTCTCATCCTAAAAAAGGTTGGAGACCCCTGTTCTAAAGTGTGCCTGAATGTAATCATTGCGTAGGTGTGTAGTGTGATTCTTTGTAGTTTATTCATGGCATCCTGTTGGATTTGACGTACGCTGAACAGGACATCGCACGCTCACTGACTGACTGCGTCCAAATGGTTGGAAGATAAGGAGGAAGGACAATCAATACTGTATATAGTAAATGTGAGGTAAAGTGTGTCGCCAATGTAACCGGTTAAAACTTGAAGTGGTGATGAGGTCTTAAATTGTATGAAAAGAGTCTTAAAAAAGGTCTTACAAGGTATTACATTTGACTTCAGGATTCCTGCATATACCCTGTGTTTCTCCCGATGTAATTCAAATCATTGTTCTACTATGCTGTGTTTCAACCATTGTTTTCTAATAGTCTTGTTATCCCTTTTATCAAATATTATATGTCCAGGATTAAACTGCTAGCCTCATTAAGCTGCATCCGGTAGTTTCGTGAATAATTTGTTTGGTTAATAAAATGTTGTGACTTAAACTTTGATTGGGATGTTTTGATAGTTCCTGCTGTTGGCAGTCTGTTCTGGTCTAAAAGAAGAACCAATGATGAATGTATCTAGAAAATATTCATGATGATTTCAGTTTGATTCTGTTCTCTTTTGTTTAAATTATCAGAATGTACCAAAATAAAAAAGCCCTTAGAAACAGACGCACATCCCTGCATATTTTTTGTTTTTCAGCACATCATAAACATATCATTCCCTTATTTTAGGGCCTCTGACTGCTGGATGAAATGTGTCACTCAAACTTAATTTTTATGAAAGATATACTTTTTAACTCGGTGTGTTTGTCCTGGTTTGTCCCCGTGAAGGATTCCAGCACACAATGAGGTATTAAACAACAAAAAGTGTGTGTCTCCAACAGTTTAAGTCTCTGAACACCTATAAAAGAAGTTCAATCAGAATCATAAAATCATTCTTTCAATTGCTTGTGGTGGAATAACTTTCTGGAAACTATTTTTTTCAACAATGTATAATTTTTTAAGCAAATATTTAGCAACACAATTTTTCACGCTAATTAACATTTATATCTGGCTCTTGAGGGCTCTGAAGTGAAGTGTATTTATTACGCCAAATTCATCAATAAAGTGAATCAAAGTTGATTTATTCAGCCCAATATCACAAATTATACTTTTGTCTCGGGGGGGCTTTACAGTTTATACAGAACATGAATACGCCAGAAATTCCCGGAGCTGTAATCTTTTAAAAATGTTCCTTAAAGACAGAAAAGTTGCTAGCCCTTTCTCAATTGTCAAATTTCCGCTTGACTCCACGGTCCTCCGGTAGTGACCCAGAAATCGATTTCAGCGCGCCATGTTGAAGGAAAACTCATTTCGGCCGGACTTATCTTAACCAATGACAGCCCTGCAAACTGTCTCTCCCCTGGATATTAGGCTACTTTTTTTATTTTATTAAGTGCTTTAATCATGACGCAATGTTTCCAGTGAGAACAGCTGCTGAGGTCCGTGCAGAAAGCAGAACAGTGTGTATAATATATATCACTCAATAATATATATAACAGGTCTAAATAACACTTTATTTGAAGGCTTTAATAGATGTCTACAAACAAAGAGTCAATATTTTTCTAAAACCAAAATGAGGTGTGTGAGTCTGTGATATTAGTAGTGTAGATGTGAGCATGTAATTGCTTTAAAGTCATTAATGAAAACCTGGCAGAAAGTGCTGTTTTAGCATCTTAAATGTAAAGATTTCGTGCTATCCAATGCTTCCATCATATTATACTGAATATTTTTGGGTTTGGACTCGAGAAACTGAGATGAACCCTTTTTTAAAATATTTTCCACCAATTATCCATTAAAGGGGACCTATCATGCTATATTTAAATAATATATAAGGTATATATATATATATAAGGTATATTAATACGTTTTAATTTTCAAAATACGAAACAGATCATGCATTTTAGCCATGCCTCATTTTGCCTCACTCCAGCTCTGTCTTTGCAAGGTCTGATTCAGCTGACCACGCCCCCATGCGGAAGAGGGGGGCGTGACACGGCCCCGGCATGAGCGTCATGTTATCATGCTTGCTGTGATTACGAGTGGAGAGTCAACATGGCCCAACCTCTCATTCCCCTGATTGGTGGAGAGTTGACCAATCAGGCGGAGTGCACCTACATTACGTCAAAAAGGTGCAAATAAAAAATCCACCCGTATCAAATCCGTTGCAGCCCCGTTTTTAGAGATTTGGGTATGGAGGAAAAGAGAGAGGGTTGTGTTTTCTGACACTTTGTGAGTTCCCTGGAACACCGGGGACACATATGTATGTATAAAAGACATCACAAAGTGCATTTTGCATGATAGGTCCCCTTTAAAGTAGAGAAACTACATAATGATATACACCTGAACATCAGCGGGAGAGGAGTCTTTAAAGTAGAGACACTACATACTGATATACACCTGAACATCAGCAGGAGAGGACTCTTTAAAGTAGAGACACTACATAACATAAACACATATTTCTCGATCATGATACCATATGATATCTGTGTTGAGGTGGGGTTTCCTGCAGAATTTAAGCTAACGAGTATTTAGCCGCTGCTTCTCCTGCAGTCTTGCAGCCTCTGCCTTTGATGTCGACTCAAGTACAAGATCTGAGTACTTCTACTTTTACTGAAGTACAAGATCTGAGTACTTCTACTTTTACTCAAGTACAAGACCTGAATACTTGTACTTTTACTGAAGTACAAGATCTGAGTACTTATACTTTTACTCAAGTATAAGATCTGAGTACTTTTACTTTTACTAATGGACAAGACCTGAGTACTTCTACTTTTACTGAAGTACAATATCTGAGTCCTTCTACTTTTACTCAAGTACAAGACCTGAATACTTGTACTTTTACTGAAGTACAAGACCTGAGTACTTCTACGTTTACTGAAGTAAAATATCTGAGTATTTCTACTTTTACTAATGGACAAGACCTGAGTACTTCTACTTTTATAAACATAATCAACACTTAAATCAGACTTTAGTTCCACCTGGAGTAAATTCACATGTGTGCTACCCTGCAGTATACAAAGTCATTAAAACTAGCTGCACCTTTACCAGCTGTGAATAATTATATCAAAACCTATATAATGGAAAACAAATGTATGATCACAAACAAAAACATTTTTCCCAACGTTTAAAATCCGCCATACCAGTCCCATATTTATTATATATTATTATATATATTATTATTATTGTTGTAATTCATATTTATTTTAATACCGTTTATCACCACAGGGGGCAGTGAGTTTATGTGTAAAAGAAAAACTAAAGTCCCATGATGCATTGCGGTGTCCGTTTCTAGCTTCCGGTCCTCAGATGCTACGCGTTGCTAACAGACGTTGATGCAGATTCTATACCGAATTTAATGTGTTTAACAGACTTTTAAAACACATACAAAGACTTAGTTTATCCTTGGAGGGTGATTTATCCGTTAAACCGTGTTTTTGTTGCCTCCCGTTCTTTGTTTGTAGCTTTTTATACCACGTTGCTAATCGGTAAACATAAGTAAAGGCATTAAATGGAGATTAGCGTGTTTAACGGCAGTGTTTTATCAAGGAGAAGAAAGACTGAAGAACCAGGACGAAGAGGAGAGAGAGAGGTAACATCCTTCTGAGTGCTAGTGTCTGTGTGTGTCTAGTTTGAATTACTTTGTATACTGCAGGTTAGCTTGTGAATTTACTCCAGGTGGAAAAAAGTCTGATTTAAGAGTTGATTATATTTCACATCATTGATCCAAATCTGTAAAGCAACTCAAGGTATTCAATACATGTAGTGGAGTAAAAGTACACAGTAGCATTAAATGGAAATAGTGTTGACAGACCTGCTGTTCAAGTGGCCTGACAGACCTCACTTTTACCTCACCTACCTCTATTAAGCTTACCACTGAAAACAAATGCTAAATTGGCTATAATTTGGTTTGATGCAAAGGATGTATGTCTCAATAATGTCTTACCAGACATGTGAAACTAGACAGAACATCCTGAACTCTTGACCTATGCACATTATGCATTTTAGAAGGTGCAAGCAAAGCATAAAAGTTTCAACCAAAATTCTAGGAAGGCGTTGTGGTTTTTGACACCTTGACACCGGTTACAACGATTGAGGACAACAATGCCCACAGGATGAGAGTGAACTGTGTACAGACTTGATGATTTTAGGTCCAACATCCAGGAGCAACACATCTTAGAGACAATAGAGACCGTTTTGTTAAGTTTGTTTCTGTTAATAAATTAAATGTGCATATTTTAAATTGAAGTTAAAAGAAATCTCAATTCTAAACATGACATTGAAAATGTGTTTTGCTTTCATAAAAAATGTCATATTCCCTTTTGTTAAAATTGCATATCATTACTTTAGTCTTCATTTGTTTAATTTTAACTTTACATTTTTAATTGATTCATTAAGTAAGAATTGAACCTATGTGACCTCCTTCTCACTCAAAGATAGAAAAGGGGAAACCACCTGATGCAGAGAGGGAGGAGGGAAGAGACTATAAAAGATGAGTGAAGAGAAACGAGAGAGCTTGGGGGGACTTTTTTGAGGCTTGATGTTGGGTCTTGGGCTCTTTTAGACGGCTCTAGGGGGTTCACTAGGGAACCTGTTGCTTTTGTAACAGGTGTCCTTGTAAAACTTTTGTATCTTTCTTTTGTTATTTTTGGATCTTGTAAATCCTCTATATTTGTTAAAAACTTAATAAAACCGGTTTGTACTTTGTACATTTCGACCCAATTCCTGGTCTCTCTGGTGGTCTCCGAAGGTATCTGCTTGGTCTTAGAGTAAGGTAAGCACACACTTCCTTGGAAAAGGCTGACAGTAGTGGATGATTTGGACTTGAAATTGTTTAAGGGAAATAGAAACCCTGCTAAGGTTAAACTGTAGTTTCATATTGGTTGATGTGGTTTTGATTGATGCTGAAATATGACATGTGCTCTGCTGATGTGGTAATATCACTGCTGCGATATTAGTGTTTGACTCTGGCTATGTTTGATTTTACATTTGCATTTTTTTAATTGGCATAACTGGATAAAGGAGGGGGTTAGGGATTGTGGATCCTGAAGCTGTCCTAATTACCAGGGAGTCTCCCAACAACACAGGGTTTCTCCTCCAGGGGCAGTTTAGATACTGCTCTGGGGTTCTACCAGCCCACCAACACCTAATGCACTACACACTCCGTTTTGCTATCCTGGCGGTCGGACATCTGACGCTTTAGTGCCTGAAATAAGTGATACGACAGGCAGCTGGTGTTAGAGGCCACGCTGTTAGCTGCCCTAAGCAGATTACGGTGATCTTGCACTTAGATTCTGGGGGGTTAGTCCTAAAGGTAGGACGGCCGTTTTCCGGAGCCTTATCAGCATCTGAGCTCGGTATCGGAGACGACCTAGATATTAACGTTGGTTGTATCGAAGTTAGATTCCTTTTCAATAGTAAAGTACAAGTACCTCTAAATAGTACTTAAGTACAGTACTTGAGTAAATGTACTTAGTTACTTCTCGCCTCTGCTATTAACCTAAGATGTAGCTGTAGATTTGTTTTGTTGTGTCTGTCGGTTGTATTGACTTATCTTGTTTTGTGATTATTTCAGAGACACAGCCGGAGAAGGAGCACTGAGAGCAGCATGGAGGAGAACAAAAAGACCCCTGGAGCTCAGGTCAGTGTGCACTTCATCACAATATATTCCTAACACTGTTATCCCCAAATGAAAGATCACAACCTGTTTAGAAAATACAATATTAATGCACAATATGGTTAGATATAGGTTAGAACATTACTACTTACTGTGGTTAGAACGTTGCTGTATTTCTTATTTTTTTTAAACATTTATTTATTAATTTTTTACATTTATCACATTACACAAACACAACCGAACATTCCCCAACATTAGACATATGGCAGATTAAAAAATAATGCATATACCAGAACAGGGGTCGGCAACCCTTGGCACGCGGTACCGTAACCAGTGGCACACTAGGAATAAGTGTGCAAAATATTTAAATGTTATTTTCGGATCCTGAACGAGACCGCCGGCAGAGCGCGTCTCCCCCTGCAGAAGGAAGCCATGCACGAAACCCAGCGCAGAAGGATAACTTCTAGGCCCCGCTCTCTTTAACTCCAGTCGACTTTCTGCTGCTTTCCTCCACGGTGAAACGATCAGGGGTGTAGCGCACTTCACACATTGCAGTACCTATAAGGAGCTGTACATGCCGCAGTTTTTGCTTGGCTGTGTCTTTAGTTGAAAGCCCAGTTGCGATCTGCTCATCTGTCATCGAAAATAATATGCTACACAGGGGCGGACTGGCCAACTGTGAGTTCTGGAGAATCACAGTACGTCCGGTCGTCAGCGAGCCGAGCCGGTCGCCAGCGGGCCGTTGACGACCGGCTCGGTTCGCTGACGGCCGGCACCGCCCTTTATTTATTTAAATGTGTTTAAACGGCAACATGTAAGTTGCGCTGACAGGTGATAGAGGTCCACAGCTTCCCCGCAGCAAGGCTCCCCCCGCCCTCCAGATGACAGTTCACAAGCCATATTCCATATTCAACATTTCCTCAGTAGAATAGTAGTTCAGCCTTTTCACTTTAACCTTCCATAGCTTCTGCAATGTCCCCACTTTTTATAAATTCCAAAAATAATTCCCAAATGGTGTAAAATTCAGAAGCTTTCTTCCTTAGTATATATGTGAGTTTCTCAAGAGCCAGACTCAAAGTTAAATTGTTTAACCTGTGGCCCAGGGAGGGGCAACCAAAAGGTTTCCAACACAAAGCAATTGAGCGCCTGGCTTGTAGAAGGCATAGGATAACCATTTTTCTTTCCCTAACCGATAGCGAACAGTCTTCTGGATAAATGCTTAAAATACAAAGTTTAGGGCTTAAAGGGGTTGGCGACGAGGTTATTTGGGAAATATATCTTGTCACCGAATTCCAAAATCTTTTAACCTCTACACAATCCCTCAAGCAATGATTCAGGGTACCTTGATGGATCTTGCATTTATAACATAGATCAGGAATGTTAGGGTTAAACTTGTTAAACATCACAGGGATGATGTACGTTCTCATTATCCAATTATATTGTATTAATCTAAGACGTGTATTAATAGTTTGTGTTTGTGCCTTTGAAGAAATGTAACCCAAATCATCCTCTGAAATATCCTCTAATACGTCTTTTATCCACGCCTGTCTTTACTTTCTGAGTTGTCTTTATGGTTTGTATCCATTATGTTATAAAATTGAGTAACCAGCCCTTTGCTGATACAGTTTTGTATAGACAGTCTCTAGTGTGGACATAGGAGGTTGTTGCAACAAGTTGTTTAAGTTTGCCAATATAAAACTCCTAACTTGCAGGTACTTGAAAAAGTGTTTCTGTGGCACGTCATACTTTGTTTTCAGCTCGTCAAACGACATTAGGTTGCTGTACTCGTATAAATCCAGTAGCCTTACAATACCCGTACTTAAAGGAAGGGTCCACTCATTAGATAACTAATCAAAACTTCAGTATTTAGTGAAACATTATGTTTAAACCATACCCTGAAGAAATCAGCGATATTCCCCGGTAAATAATGATTTTATAGCTCTTTTTTATCAAAAACCTGTATATTCCGTCAGGCAGCTGCCATTTTGGCCATTTTCAGTAGTCACATGATCCAAAAAACTAGGTCGTGACGTCATCTATGCGTTCACTTTGTAAACACAGGAACAGCTCGTTCGACGAAAATATGGCGGAGTATTTGAGTTCGGACTCGTCAGCCAAGGAAGAAGTTTTGAGCAATGTGGAGAGATTGGATGGGGGAATTCAGCCATATAGGTTCGAGCCAAGTGGCCAGAACCGTCAGGAATCTAGTGACGATGAGGATGAACAGCGCGGGATCTTGCTGGAGACGATCCCTTTACTCGTGCAATTGATTTCGGGGGCGAGTAGGGAGACCTGTACATGAATGGTGTACTTGCAGTCGGTGTGTAGCCATGGACAATCCTCTGATGAACATATGTTGTCATGAGCTTGATGAGCTTGAAGAGCTTGAAGATAAACTGGTCACAGACGACTTGGATTGCATATGTTTACACAGGGAATTCGGCACTGTGGTGTTAGAAGAAGCTGTATTGAGAACAGCACTGGTTGCCATGAAGGATGTGAAACGCACCTCTTTGGTTGAACCAATAAATGAAAGGTGGGTAAATTTGACGGGTACATCCCTTTCTTCTTAGCATTATATACTTTACAATTCAAATTAACATATGCACAATATTTTAAATTGTAGTGCCGATTGTCAAGCATGTCAAAAATAAAATGCCAAAAGAAAAGGCCTGATGATGATGATGATGATAAATCAATCGTGAATATTAAATAAGAAAAGCGTTCATTTCAGGCCAAACATCTTATTTGTTTAATTCATCATTAAAAAGTAATAATTTCATACATATTTCCTTAGATATACCGATATTTCACAGTGTAAATAATATACATATATTGCTACCACAGATTAATTATTATTTTTAATTATAATGAATTACTACAGTAAACAACATGGACGAAGCACATACGTAATTTTGTCCAAACGCATAGTTCACGTCACGTCCGGTAAAATAAGTCCTGTGACTCGTCAAAATGGCGCCGCCCACAGGGTTGATGTTATTTCGGTAATTAATCAGCTTAAAATCACTGATAACGTCATCAGATTAAAAAAAAAAATAAAGACTGGCAGAGACTGGTCTGTTTTATCGTATGATAATTATTTAAAAATGCGTGTCATGAGCATTGCCTCCCTTTAACCATGTTTGGAAGCCCATGTCATTTTTACGCGGGCTGAAGAGTTCATTGCCCCAAATAGGTGAGAAACAAGACAACATTGGGGAGTCGCCTATATATTTATGTGCTTCATGCCAGACAAACGTTTTATTTTTCACAAAGGGATTCATTGTTTTTTTCCTTAGATTTTTAGAAGGAGCAGAGTATAGAAAGCTATCCAGCATGTGAAGGACCAGGGTACGCAAAAATCAGGAATGCAGGTTGAGGTGCAAAAATAAGGATTTTATTTACCCAATATATGTACAGTTTTAAGATGGGTAATAAAATCAATTAGGTTTAAACAAAATGGTGTAGATATAAACAGACACAATCTAGCATTTAATGCGTAAACAAAACGTCACAAAAATGGGTGACATCCTGTGTGCTCTTCTGCCCAAGAGCAACTCTCATACCCCCCTTCATCTCCACACTGCAGGAATTTATAGCACTACTGGCCAGTCCATTGTTGCGTGCAGGGGGAAGAGGCTCTAAAAAGGGGTGGCTTAAATCGAGTGGCCTCTTTAAACACCCCTCATGGTTTGAGAGGAATGGCGTAGTCCAATTAGCTGACACATCTATAAAGGCAGGTGTTTTCCATCAGCTCAGCCTTTTGCCAGGAGCAAGGTGAGCTGTAAGACACTGACAATAGGATTACACACAACACAATTAACAAGAGATATTTTAAACAAGAATGAGTGGACTCAATCTAGCAAAAATAAAGCTGTTTCAAATAAATGTGTCTGTTTATGTCTGATGTAAAACAAAAGCATAATCTTTAGGATGTGTGTTTGTTTGTGAGGCTTGTAGCCCTCACACAGCATCAAACCCTTTGAAGACAACAACTCGTAACCACGGCAAATCAACTTCTCTTGAAAACCAAAACATTGTAGCCCTCAATTGTGCCGCCCAGTAGTACCACTGAACATTTTGGTAGTAACCCTCCCCTATCACAAGGTAAATACAACAGAGAGAGTCTGAGTCTCGGCTTCCTGTTATTCCAAAATACATTTAGAAAGTAGCTTTCTTATTTCAGAGAAAAATGGAGGAGGAGATGCTAGTGGGATTGATTGGAAAAGATATAAACATTTTGGCAATATACTCATCTTAATTATATTAATTCTTTCCACTAATGACAGAGGCAATGTTGTCCACCTAGTGAAATCTTCTGACACTTTAGCTAACAAGGGTTCGTAATTAGATGCACTGAGAATGTCTATCTTTGCTGTAATTTTAATACCCAGATAAGCAAAACCATCTATGGCATTTACAAATGGGAAAGATAATTTTGGATTTCTTCCCTCCTGTTCATTGAGAAACATAATAGAGGATTTATCTTTGTTCACCTTAAAACCAGAGATTTTACCAAATTGATTGATTACTTTTAAGAGGGATGGAATTGATTTTGCAAGACCTGATAAAAACACTATGACATCATCTGCATACAATGCTATACGATGCTCTAGGTCCCCTGTCTTAATACCATAAATCAAAGGGTGTGATCGTATGGCTATTGCCAACGGCTCCATGGCTATCACCAAAAGGCGAAATATGAGAGCCTTGTCTCGTGCCGCGAAAGATCTTAAACGGTTGTGAAATACAATCATTGGTTAATACTACTGCGGACGAATCAACAGACATAATTTTAATCCATTAAAAAAAGTAGTCATCAAGACCAAAGCTCTTAAGCACTTCTAGCAGATAGGGCCATTCGACTCTGTCAAACGCCTTTCCTGCATCGAGTGACAAAATGGCCTTGTCCGGGGTTCCTTCACAGAACGTAACCCTCCTTACATTATGGAATCCCTGAGGATTTTTAACAAAGACGCTTTGATCTGCGTGTATCATCTGTGGCAGGAACCTCTCCAGTCCCATAGCCAAGGCTTTAGCAATGATCTTTGCGTCAGAGTTCAAAAAGGAAATTGGTCTGTTAGAGCCACATTCGGATGATGATTTACTTGGCTTTAAAATAAGAGTTATTAAGGCACTGTGTAGCGAAGGGGGAGGCTACCCTGCTCGAATGATTCCATGCAGATGTAAGGTAGCAGCCTTGACAGGCCACTAGGTATTGCTGTTGCGCAGCAAATTGTTGTTTTTTGTCCATTGTGGGACACCGTATTTCTCCTGTTGTTCTGGGTGCGGCCGCCATCTTGGCTCTAATGTTTGTATTCACTCCATGAAAGGTGAGCAGTGTTAATAGTGGCAAATCATTTTACACATTATTACGTTAAAAACGTCCAAACATTCCATTTCTTTGGCTAATGGGTTAGTTTAAATGTTTATTTACCCGTTTGTGTATGTTTGGGAGTGAGATGTTTATGTTTTGTCTGTTAATTTGGTTGTTGTATTGGTTAGCATGTAGCTAATGGTGAATGTTTGTATTCACTCCATGAAAGGTGTGTCAGAAGAGCTGCCATTGGGATAAATAAATCACTACTCAGTCTCCACCGCAATCCGATCTACTGTGTCCTGTTTTCCTCCCCTCTGCATAACATCCCATCACCAATAATAAACACAACGCAGAGTCCCAGGGTGTTCAGAGAGGCTACGGGACATTTGGGTTACACATACATGTTTTGCTGAAGCCTTATTAGGCTGTTTTCAGCGTTTTGAGTCGAAAGCTCTGTGTGTGTGTGTGTGTGTGTGTGTGTGTGTGTGTGTGTGTGTGTGTGTGTGTGTGTGTGTGTGTGTGTGTGTGTGTGTGTGTGTTGTGTGTGTGTGTGTGTGTGTGTGTGTGTGTGTGTGTGGTGTGTGTGTGTGTGTGTGTGTGTGTGTGTGTGTGTGTGTGTGTGTGGGGAGTCCTGGACATGAATTCATAGATCAAGGCAGACTGGTTCACAGACTCTCCTGTTTTGCCAATCCGGTGCTTAAACAAATAGCTCTACAACCCTGGCCGAAATGTCCCTAAAATGAAGTCCCGAAATACCCGACTGTTGTCGCCTCACGTCTCCTGCATCTTGGCCAAAAAGTCGCACTGGAACACACCGCAAAGATTTCAGCAGACGGCCAAGTAGCACGTACACACTGCGCATGCGTGAGTGGCGATAACTCTCCTTACCAGCAGGCGGCGGTAGTGTGTATTCGTCATTCAAAAGAGGCAACCAGAAGACGGACTGCGTGACAAACAACAAATAGCTACATGCTACAGCTCGAGCCAAGCAGCACAGGGATGAACTATGCCAATGTGGTACACCCCAAAAATTGTACAATTATTTGTGTATTTATTTTTGCTAAACAGTGAATTTATTGTTTTGAAAAGCTCAACATTATCTGTATTTATTTTGGTGACATTCATATCATTTTATGGTTTATCTGTACTGTTTGAGAAACAGTAAGAGCAAGTAGCGACAAGGTGGAACCTTTGGCAGGTGAGCGGTGACACCTGGGTTATCTTAGGGGGGACACTTCCGCCCCCTCCTCAGAAGCAATCCTGACGATCAACCGGATCCTGTGTCTAATTGTTGCTGCTGCACTTTTCTGTTTTCTACTGTACACGATGAAAATGATCGATGTTAACTTGTGTAAATGAGATATAATGTTAGAGATGTTTAAGAGAGTGTGTCAGAAAGCATGTTTGACATAGTAACGGTACTTTAAAAATACTTAACTGTCGGCAACTATAGATGCCGTTTTCGCGGGCTTCAGCCGCGCCGTGTAAAGTGACCTGAGCGAAGGCTCGCAGGCAGGTTAGCAGCTGCGCACGGGTAATATGTTTTGTTCACCTGGGTGGAGTCTTGCAGGCACATCGCCTTGTCTTTTTTGTTTATTAACACTGACAGTGTATTTATGTGAGCTCCTACACCTATAATAATTTGTCTTTCATTGAATGCTTTATAAACTAAACAGTTAAACTTACAGTTGTCATTGTGAATTGTAAAATAATGTTATATTTGTTAAAGATATATATATTGATAGAAAGTATTATTTGATAGCGTTATGTGTTTATATTGACTATGTTGAATTTCTCCTTGAGTAACAGCTTTGTATAAATTAAGTGTAATTTCCCAGTGTGTGCAGATTAGACATTTGCCCTTTATACAGTGAGTATTACTGTTAATTGCACTACATATTATAGTAGCCCTGCTTCGCTATTGCACATGTGATATTATACAGAATGTTTTGAGCAGTATAAAACTGTGTCATATACTAGTGAGGGAGATACATGTTTAAGTTGGGAATGATGTTGCACTTGAGATACAGTAATTGACTGTGACATAGACGGATAACTTAAATGGAGAAATGTGATATGTTTGTAAAGTACAGCTATTTGAATGTAACTGTGTACTTTGAATTTTGAATAAGAAGCAATCCAGACGATCAACCGGATCCTGTGTCTAATTCTTGCTGCTGCACTTTTCTGTTTTCTACAGATATCTTTATTGTTGCTGTGGTACCCAAGCTTTTGGGACCCGTAACAAATTATTTTAACAGTATCGGTGCAGTGCCTTTTCAGTGGGGCAAGATATAGCAAATATGTATGCCTATCCTGCTATTGTGTTTATTCTTTTAATCACACAGCGTTAAGAAAAAAAAAATATGCCTACATAACTGTCAGTTGCAGCCCTAGCATTATTATTGGTTTAACTAGCCTACTAACAGTATATTTTAAAAACATTTTAAAATTACCACCAACAGCTACAATATTAAAATACTTCTAGGCAGATTGTGGAGGATAATGGGAGAATGAAGCCAACCTCACGTATGAAACGTTACATGTGAATAGAGGGGCCGAAACCGTCTTGCACATTTACATTTCAATCTTGAACAATGAACAGCGGTAGAAAGTAACAAAGTACATTTACTTAAGTACTGTACTGCTCCACTCCCATTCAGGCAAGTAGTGTACTTTATACTGCGCTACATTTATTTGATAACTTTAGTAAGTTTGAAGATTCAGAATACTACAAAATATAATCAAGAAATAGTTTATCATTTATTGTTATAGGTTAAGATAAAATGTTATTGATCCCATGGTGAATTTCACAAGCTACCCAGCAGTATATAATTAATTTAAATCAGCTCCTCCACTTCAGCTCTCTGAAGCAGAAAGAAACTATTTAAGCATTGTGGCTGGCAACCTTAAAGTACTGCTGCTACCACAGCAATCTGAACAGCCAATCAGAGTGATTTATTTTGCCCACAGCCTCCGCTGCCGATTCAACACGGCAGCGGAAGGTGTCGGCATGGCCAAAAAGACACGACGGTGTGGGACACACCAATCTGAGTAAGGCGACAGGACGCTCATCGACGGCCAGACATCTATCGATGGCCGAAATCGGCTTGGTGTGTCAGGGCCTTAACAGTCTGCAATGAAACGGTTGTCTCCTGTGCGCTCCACTTCCTACTTGGTGCACCGGTAACTTTTTTTGTGCGAACGAGAGAGTTTCTTTCACTCTTTTTTTTCTTTCATTTTTCATTGCCCTTTAGGTGCTTCGTTCAATACAAAAAAATAATTTATTAAAAAAGTAAAGTCCTTTCGAGTCATCTGTCTCAAGCCTAAGTCAAGTCTCAAGTCATGAATACCAAGTCAAAGTCGAGTCTTTTATCAATGTTTGTCAAGCAAGTCTCAAGTCAAGTCATGTGACTCGTGTCCCCCACCTCTGGTATATACTGTGGTTAGAATGTTGCTGTATTATTGTATAAAATATAATACAAATATAATAAACACAAACTGTTAGTAAAAGTAGTATTTTTTTGACTGAAAGTTTGTATTAAGTGAGTTTTTATTGTGTTAACTGTATATGTATTTTTGCTTTTTAGATTTACTTTCTCTCTTTCACTGTCCGTCTGTTTTAGAAACCGAAAGGAAGAGAGAGACGTCACAGCTGTCAGCAATGTGATGAATCCTTTACAAGATCTGGAAATTTAATGCGCCACCTGCGTATTCATACTGGAGAAAAACCGTACAGCTGTGAAGAGTGTGGGAAAACTTTCACTAGATCTGGTGATCTCAAAACACATCAACGTATTCACACGGGAGAGAAACCGTACTGCTGTGAACAGTGTGGGAAAACATTCACTACATCAGGTGAACTAAAAACACATCACCGTATTCACACTGGAGAAAAACCATACTGGTGTGAAGAGTGTGGGAAAACATTCACTGGATCAGGTCATCTCAAAACACATCATCGCATTCACACGGGAGAGAAACCATACAGCTGTGAAGCGTGTGGGAAAATGTTCACTACATCAGGTAATCTCCAAGCACATCAACGTATTCACACTGGAGAAAAACCCTACAGCTGTGAAGAGTGTGGGAAAACATTCACTAGATCAGCTGATCTCAAAACACATCAACTTTTTCACACAGGAGTGAAACCGTACAGCTGTGAAGAGTGTGGGAAAACATTCACTAGATCAGCTGATCTCAAAACACATCAACGTATTCACACTGGAGAGAAACCGTACAGCTGTGAAGAGTGTGGGCTAACGTTCAAGACATCACGTGCTCTCAAAACACATCAACGTGTTCACACTGGAGAGAAACCGTACTGGTGTGAAGAGATGCTGTTTTCTCCCTAACCCATCATGTATTTTCCTAAATCTGACTAATTGATTTTTATCTTCTAAGTTGTTCACACTATGCCAAAACAAGGCCACAGAGATGCTGTTTCAGGGTGTCCGCAGGGTATTACAAAATATTAAAAGATGATAAATCAATTTAGCAAAAATTAAGGCTATTAAAAAGAATTAAAAAGTATGAAATGGTATTTTCCAAGGTATTACATTTAGTAGCTTGTTTTCATTAAGTATATAAATTGTCCAAAGATTTTATATTCTAAAGCAGGGGTCTCCAACACGTCGATCGCGAGCTACCGGTTGCTCGCAAGCCCTCAATAAGTAGCTCGCCAAGCAAATCCAAAATGTAAAAAATACACCAAAAAAAAAAGGAAATGTAATTAAAAGAATCTACCCTATGCATAATCGAAACCTCAATCATAGCGAACTCTATCTACTACCTCTATCGAACACCCCTCCCCCCACCCCCCACAATGAATATCGACCAATCACGTTCTTGCTTGATTTGCGGGACCAGCGTTGAAAGCAATGTGAGCAGCGGCTAAATAAGTGCATATAGGTTAGGTGCGTCGCATTTGCGCTTCAGATGAGGCCCCCTCCGCGAGGTGAGGCCCCACGCAGTCTGCGTGATCTGCGTGTAGGGAGGGGGCCCTGATTATTATTTTTAACGCAAGCCGTCATCGCCACAGAGTACACCAACACAGCCTCAGAGAGAGAGAGAGAGTTTATCTATTTAATATAGTTGTAAAAACTAAGTAAGAAATCATTCCAATGTGTACTATAGGACCTTTAAAAAATAAAAAGTTTAAGAGGGGAGTGATTAGTACAATATGCATAAAAAGAAAGAATGTTAACTAGGTAACATAAGATAAGAATAAACAAGTTTAAATGATTTGTTATTGGTTGTGATCATATTCTAAAGATTTTTGTATTATTTAAAAGTATACAGATCCCTTTCATCTGAGTGTTGAGAGCTGTATCCATGAATTCATTTGTGCTCAAAGTGCACCAGATTGATGCATTTCACTTCAACATTTAAAAAAAAAACCTTCCCAGGGGTGATGCCCTACCCCCCTAGAGGATGTGAGGTCCACCCCCAAATAAAGCAGGTTAAAATAATTAAATTGCAAACATTTTCTTTTAGTAAACACTGCAAACGGGTCCCACAGACCCAAACAGCACACAAAGGTTAAAGGTCAGCATATCATAATGTTAAAATGTGCTAAATATATACACTGCAAAAAACAAAAAAAGAGGAGTAAAAGTAGCTCACGACTTGTTTTATTTTTTGAAAGTAGCTCTCATCCTAAAAAAGGTTGGAGACCCCTGTCTAAAGTGTGCCTGAATGTAATCATTGCGTAGGTGTGTAGTGTGATTCTTTGTAGTTTATTCATGGCATCCCGTTGGATTTGACGTACGCTGAACAGGACATCGCACGCTCACTGACTGACTGCGTCCAAATGGTTGGAAGATAAGGAGGAAGGACAATCAATACTGTATATAGTAAATGTGAGGTAAAGTGTGTCGCCAATGTAACCGGTTAAAACTTGAAGTGGTGATGAGGTCTTAAATTGTATGAAAAGAGTCTTAAAAAAGGTCTTACAAGGTATTACATTTGACTTCAGGATTCCTGCATATACCCTGTGTTTCTCCCGATGTAATTCAAATCATTGTTCTACTATGCTGTGTTTCAACCATTGTTTTCTAATAGTCTTGTTATCCCTTTTATCAAATATTATATGTCCAGGATTAAACTGCTAGCCTCATTAAGCTGCATCCGGTAGTTTCTGAATAATTTGTTTGGTTAATAAAATGTTGTGACTTAAACTTTGATTGGGATGTTTTGATAGTTCCTGCTGTTGGCAGTCTGTTCTGGTCTAAAAGAAGAACCAATGATGAATGTATCTAGAAAATATTCATGATGATTTCAGTTTGATTCTGTTCTCTTTTGTTTAAATTATCAGAATGTACCAAAATAAAAAAGCCCTTAGAAACAGACGCACATCCCTGCATATTTTTTGTTTTTCAGCACATCATAAACATATCATTCCCTTATTTTAGGGCCTCTGACTGCTGGATGAAATGTGTCACTCAAACTTAATTTTTATGAAAGATATACTTTTTAACTCGGTGTGTTTGTCCTGGTTTGTCCCAGTGAAGGATTCCAGCACACAATGAGGTATTAAACAACAAAAAGTGTGTGTCTCCAACAGTTTAAGTCTCTGAACACCTATAAAAGAAGTTCAATCAGAATCATAAAATCATTCTTTCAATTGCTTGTGGTGGAATAACTTTCTGGAAACTATTTTTTCAACAATGTATAATTTTTTAAGCAAATATTTAGCAACACAATTTTTCACGCTAATTAACATTTATATCTGGCTCTTGAGGGCTCTGAAGTGAAGTGTATTTATTACGCCAAATTCATCAATAAAGTGAATCAAAGTTGATTTATTCAGCCCAATATCACAAATTATACTTTTGTCTCGGGGGGCTTTACAGTTTATACAGAACATGAATACGCCAGAAATTCCCGGAGCTGTAATCTTTTAAAAATGTTCCTTAAAGACAGAAAAGTTGCTAGCCCTTTCTCAATTGTCAAATTTCCGCTTGACTCCACGGTCCTCCGGTAGTGACCCAGAAATCGATTTCAGCGCGCCATGTTGAAGGAAAACTCATTTCGGCCGGACTTATCTTAACCAATGACAGCCCTGCAAACTGTCTCTCCCCTGGATATTAGGCTACTTTTTTTATTTTATTAAGTGCTTTAATCATGACGCAATGTTTCCAGTGAGAACAGCTGCTGAGGTCCGTGCAGAAAGCAGAACAGTGTGTATAATATATATCACTCAATAATATATATAACAGGTCTAAATAACACTTTATTTGAAGGCTTTAATAGATGTCTACAAACAAAGAGTCAATATTTTTCTAAAACCAAAATGAGGTGTGTGAGTCTGTGATATTAGTAGTGTAGATGTGAGCATGTAATTGCTTTAAAGTCATTAATGAAAACCTGGCAGAAAGTGCTGTTTTAGCATCTTAAATGTAAAGATTTCGTGCTATCCAATGCTTCCATCATATTATACTGAATATTTTTGGGTTTGGACTCGAGAAACTGAGATGAACCCTTTTTTAAAATATTTTCCACCAATTATCCATTAAAGGGGACCTATCATGCTATATTTAAATAATATATAAGGTATATATATATATATAAGGTATATTAATACGTTTTAATTTTCAAAATACGAAACAGATCATGCATTTTAGCCATGCCTCATTTTGCCTCACTCCAGCTCTGTCTTTGCAAGGTCTGATTCAGCTGACCACGCCCCCATGCGGAAGAGGGGGGCGTGACACGGCCCGGCATGAGCGTCATGTTATCATGCTTGCTGTGATTACGAGTGGAGAGTCAACATGGCCCAACCTCTCATTCCCCTGATTGGTGGAGAGTTGACCAATCAGGCGGAGTGCACCTACATTACGTCAAAAAGGTGCAAATAAAAAATCCACCCGTATCAAATCCGTTGCAGCCCCGTTTTTAGAGATTTGGGTATGGAGGAAAAGAGAGAGGGTTGTGTTTTCTGACACTTTGTGAGTTCCCTGGAACACCGGGGACACATATGTATGTATAAAAGACATCACAAAGTGCATTTTGCATGATAGGTCCCCTTTAAAGTAGAGAAACTACATAATGATATACACCTGAACATCAGCGGGAGAGGAGTCTTTAAAGTAGAGACACTACATACTGATATACACCTGAACATCAGCAGGAGAGGACTCTTTAAAGTAGAGACACTACATAACATAAACACATATTTCTCGATCATGATACCATATGATATCTGTGTTGAGGTGGGGTTTCCTGCAGAATTTAAGCTAACGAGTATTTAGCCGCTGCTTCTCCTGCAGTCTTGCAGCCTCTGCCTTTGATGTCGACTCAAGTACAAGATCTGAGTACTTCTACTTTTACTGAAGTACAAGATCTGAGTACTTCTACTTTTACTCAAGTACAAGACCTGAATACTTGTACTTTTACTGAAGTACAAGATCTGAGTACTTATACTTTTACTCAAGTATAAGATCTGAGTACTTTTACTTTTACTAATGGACAAGACCTGAGTACTTCTACTTTTACTGAAGTACAATATCTGAGTCCTTCTACTTTTACTCAAGTACAAGACCTGAATACTTGTACTTTTACTGAAGTACAAGACCTGAGTACTTCTACGTTTACTGAAGTAAAATATCTGAGTATTTCTACTTTTACTAATGGACAAGACCTGAGTACTTCTACTTTTATAAACATAATCAACACTTAAATCAGACTTTAGTTCCACCTGGAGTAAATTCACATGTGTGCTACCCTGCAGTATACAAAGTCATTAAAACTAGCTGCACCTTTACCAGCTGTGAATAATTATATCAAAACCTATATAATGGAAAACAAATGTATGATCACAAACAAAAACATTTTTCCCAACGTTTAAAATCCGCCATACCAGTCCCATATTTATATATATTATTATTATATTATTATTATTGTTGTAATTCATATTTATTTTAATACCGTTTATCACCACAGGGGGCAGTGAGTTTATGTGTAAAAGAAAAACTAAAGTCCCATGATGCATTGCGGTGTCCGTTTCTAGCTTCCGGTCCTCAGATGCTACGCGTTGCTAACAGACGTTGATGCAGATTCTATACCGAATTTAATGTGTTTAACAGACTTTTAAAACACATACAAAGACTTAGTTTATCCTTGGAGGGTGATTTATCCGTTAAACCGTGTTTTTGTTGCCTCCCGTTCTTTGTTTGTAGCTTTTTATACCACGTTGCTAATCGGTAAACATAAGTAAAGGCATTAAATGGAGATTAGCGTGTTTAACGGCAGTGTTTTATCAAGGAGAAGAAAGACTGAAGAACCAGGACGAAGAGGAGAGAGAGAGGTAACATCCTTCTGAGTGCTAGTGTCTGTGTGTGTCTAGTTTGAATTACTTTGTATACTGCAGGTTAGCTTGTGAATTTACTCCAGGTGGAAAAAAGTCTGATTTAAGAGTTGATTATATTTCACATCATTGATCCAAATCTGTAAAGCAACTCAAGGTATTCAATACATGTAGTGGAGTAAAAGTACACAGTAGCATTAAATGGAAATAGTGTTGACAGACCTGCTGTTCAAGTGGCCTGACAGACCTCACTTTTACCTCACCTACCTCTATTAAGCTTACCACTGAAAACAAATGCTAAATTGGCTATAATTTGGTTTGATGCAAAGGATGTATGTCTCAATAATGTCTTACCAGACATGTGAAACTAGACAGAACATCCTGAACTCTTGACCTATGCACATTATGCATTTTAGAAGGTGCAAGCAAAGCATAAAAGTTTCAACCACAATTCTAGGAAGGCGTTGTGGTTTTTGACACCTTGACAACGGTTACAACGATTGAGGACAACAATGCCCACAGGATGAGAGTGAACTGTGTACAGACTTGATGATTTTAGGTCCAACATCCAGGAGCAACACATCTTAGAGACAATAGAGACCGTTTTGTTAAGTTTGTTTCTGTTAATAAATTAAATGTGCATATTTTAAATTGAAGTTAAAAGAAATCTCAATTCTAAACATGACATTGAAAATGTGTTTTGCTTCATAAAAATGTCATATTCCCTTTTGTTAAAATTGCATATCATTACTTTAGTCTTCATTTGTTTAATTTTAACTTTACATTTTTAATTGATTCATTAAGTAAGAATTGAACCTATGTGACCTCCTTCTCACTCAAAGATAGAAAAGAAACATGATGCAGAGAGGGAGGAGGGAAGAGACTATAAAAGATGATGAGTGAAGAGAAACGAGAGAGCTTGGGGGGACTTTTTTGAGGCTTGATGTTGGGTCTTGGGCTCTTTTAGACGGCTCTAGGGGGTTCACTAGGGAACCTGTTGCTTTTGTAACAGGTGTCCTTGTAAAACTTTTGTATCTTTCTTTTGTTATTTTTTGGATCTTGTAAATCCTCTATATTTGTTAAAAACTTATAAAACCGTTTGTACTTTGTACATTTGTACATTTCGACCCAATTCCTGGTCTCTCTGGTCTCCGAAGGTATCTGCTTGGTCTTAGAGTAAGGTAAGCACACACTTCCTTGGAAAAGGCTGACAGTAGTGGATGATTTGGACTTGAAATTGTTTAAGGGAAATAGAAACCCTGCTAAGGTTAAACTGTAGTTTCATATTGGTTGATGTGGTTTTGATTGATGCTGAAATATGACATGTGCTCTGCTGATGTGGTAATATCACTGCTGCGATATTAGTGTTTGACTCTGGCTATGTTTGATTTTACATTTGCATTTTTTTAATTGGCATAACTGGATAAAGGAGGGGGTTAGGGATTGTGGATCCTGAAGCTGTCCTAATTACCAGGGAGTCTCCCAACAACACAGGGTTTCTCCTCCAGGGGCAGTTTAGATACTGCTCTGGGGTTCTACCAGCCCACCAACACCTAATGCACTACACACTCCGTTTTGCTATCCTGGCGGTCGGACATCTGACGCTTTAGTGCCTGAAATAAGTGATACGACAGGCAGCTGGTGTTAGAGGCCACGCTGTTAGCTGCCCTAAGCAGATTACGGTGATCTTGCACTTAGATTCTGGGGGGTTAGTCCTAAAGGTAGGACGGCCGTTTTCCGGAGCCTTATCAGCATCTGAGCTCGGTATCGGAGACGACCTAGATATTAACGTTGGTTGTATCGAAGTTAGATTCCTTTTCAATAGTAAAGTACAAGTACCTCTAAATAGTACTTAAGTACAGTACTTGAGTAAATGTACTTAGTTACTTCTCGCCTCTGCTATTAACCTAAGATGTAGCTGTAGATTTGTTTTGTTGTGTCTGTCGGTTGTATTGACTTATCTTGTTTTGTGATTATTTCAGAGACACAGCCGGAGAAGGAGCACTGAGAGCAGCATGGAGGAGAACAAAAAGACCCCTGGAGCTCAGGTCAGTGTGCACTTCATCACAATATATTCCTAACACTGTTATCCCCAAATGAAAGATCACAACCTGTTTAGAAAATACAATATTAATGCACAATATGGTTAGATATAGGTTAGAACATTACTACTTACTGTGGTTAGAACGTTGCTGTATTTCTTTTTTTTTTAAACATTTATTTATTAATTTTTTACATTTATCACATTACACAAACACAACCGAACATTCCCCAACATTAGACATATGGCAGATTAAAAAATAATGCATATACCAGAACAGGGGTCGGCAACCCTTGGCACGCGGTACCGTAACCAGTGGCACACTAGGAATAAGTGTGCAAAATATTTAAATGTTATTTTCGGATCCTGAACGAGACCGCCGGCAGAGCGCGTCTCCCCCTGCAGAAGGAAGCCATGCACGAAACCCAGCGCAGAAGGATAACTTCTAGGCCCCGCTCTCTTTAACTCCAGTCGACTTTCTGCTGCTTTCCTCCACGGTGAAACGATCAGGGGTGTAGCGCACTTCACACATTGCAGTACCTATAAGGAGCTGTACATGCCGCAGTTTTTGCTTGGCTGTGTCTTTAGTTGAAAGCCCAGTTGCGATCTGCTCATCTGTCATCGAAAATAATATGCTACACAGGGGCGGACTGGCCAACTGTGAGTTCTGGAGAATCACAGTACGTCCGGTCGTCAGCGAGCCGAGCCGGTCGCCAGCGGGCCGTTGACGACCGGCTCGGTTCGCTGACGGCCGGCACCGCCCTTTATTTATTTAAATGTGTTTAAACGGCAACATGTAAGTTGCGCTGACAGGTGATAGAGGTCCACAGCTTCCCCGCAGCAAGGCTCCCCCCGCCCTCCAGATGACAGTTCACAAGCCATATTCCATATTCAACATTTCCTCAGTAGAATTAGTAGTTCAGCCTTTTCACTTTAACCTTCCATAGCTTCTGCAATGTCCCCACTTTTTATAAATTCCAAAAATAATTCCCAAATGGTGTAAAATTCAGAAGCTTTCTTCCTTAGTATATATGTGAGTTTCTCAAGAGCCAGACTCAAAGTTAAATTGTTTAACCTGTGGCCCAGGGAGGGGCAACCAAAAGGTTTCCAACACAAAGCAATTGAGCGCCTGGCTTGTAGAAGGCATAGGATAACCATTTTTCTTTCCCTAACCGATAGCGAACAGTCTTCTGGATAAATGCTTAAAATACAAAGTTTAGGGCTTAAAGGGGTTGGCGACGAGGTTATTTGGGAAATATATCTTGTCACCGAATTCCAAAATCTTTTAACCTCTACACAATCCCTCAAGCAATGATTCAGGGTACCTTGATGGATCTTGCATTTATAACATAGATCAGGAATGTTAGGGTTAAACTTGTTAAACATCACAGGGATGATGTACGTTCTCATTATCCAATTATATTGTATTAATCTAAGACGTGTATTAATAGTTTGTGTTTGTGCCTTTGAAGAAATGTAACCCAAATCATCCTCTGAAATATCCTCTAATACGTCTTTTATCCACGCCTGTCTTTACTTTCTGAGTTGTCTTTATGGTTTGTAACCATTATGTTATAAAATTGAGTAACCAGCCCTTTGCTGATACAGTTTTGTATAGACAGTCTCTAGTGTGGACATAGGAGGTTGTTGCAACAAGTTGTTTAAGTTTGCCAATATAAAACTCCTAACTTGCAGGTACTTGAAAAAGTGTTTCTGTGGCACGACATACTTTGTTTTCAGCTCGTCAAACGACATTAGGTTGCTGTACTCGTATAAATCCAGTAGCCTTACAATACCCGTACTTAAAGGAAGGGTCCACTCATTAGATAATTAATCTAATTATGTTTAAACCATACCCTGAAGAAATCAGCGATATTCCCCGGTAAATAATGATTTTATAGCTCTTTTTTATCAAAAACCTGTATATTCCGTCAGGCAGCTGCCATTTTGGCCATTTTCAGTAGTCACATGATCCAAAAACTAGGTCGTGACGTCATCTATGCGTTCACTTTGTAAACACAGGAACAGCTCGTTCGACGAAAATATGGCGGAGTATTTGAGTTCGGACTCGTCAGCCAAGGAAGAAGTTTTGAGCAATGTGGAGAGATTGGATGGGGGAATTCAGCCATATAGGTTCGAGCCAAGTGGCCAGAACCGTCAGGAATCTAGTGACGATGAGGATGAACAGCGCGGTGATCTTGCTGGAGACGATCCCTTTACTCGTGCAATTGATTTCGGGGGGCGAGTAGGGAGACCTGTACATGAATGGTGTACTTGCAGTCGGTGTGTAGCCATGGACAATCCTCTGATGAACATATGTTGTCATGAGCTTGATGAGCTTGAAGAGCTTGAAGATAAACTGGTCACAGACGACTTGGATTGCATATGTTTACACAGGGAATTCGGCACTGTGGTGTTAGAAGAAGCTGTATTGAGAACAGCACTGGTTGCCATGAAGGATGTGAAACGCACCTCTTTGGTTGAACCAATAAATGAAAGGTGGGTAAATTTTACGGGTACATCCCTTTCTTCTTAGCATTATATACTTTACAATTCAAATTAACATATGCACAATATTTTAAATTGTAGTGCCGATTGTCAAGCATGTCAAAAATAAAATGCCAAAAGAAAAGGCCTGATGATGATGATGATAAATCAATCGTGAATATTAAATAAGAAAAGCGTTCATTTCAGGCCAAACATCTTATTTGTTTAATTCATCATTAAAAAGTAATAATTTCATACATATTTCCTTAGATATACCGATATTTCACAGTGTAAATAATATACATATATTGCTACCACAGATTAATTATTATTTTTAATTATAATGAATTACTACAGTAAACAACATGGACGAAGCACATACGTAATTTTGTCCAAACGCATAGTTCACGTCACGTCCGGTAAAATAAGTCCTGTGACTCGTCAAAATGGCGCCGCCCACAGGGTTGATGTTATTTCGGTAATTAATCAGCTTAAAATCACTGATAACGTCATCAGATTAAAAAAATAAAATAAAGACTGGCAGAGACTGGTCTGTTTTATCGTATGATAATTATTTAAAAATGCGTGTCATGAGCATTGCCTCCCTTTAACCATGTTTGGAAGCCCATGTCATTTTTACGCGGGCTGAAGAGTTCATTGCCCCAAATAGGTGAGAAACAAGACAACATTGGGGAGTCGCCTATATATTTATGTGCTTCATGCCAGACAAACGTTTTATTTTTCACAAAGGGATTCATTGTTTTTTTCCTTAGATTTTTAGAAGGAGCAGAGTATAGAAAGCTATCCAGCATGTGAAGGACCAGGGTACGCAAAAATCAGGAATGCAGGTTGAGGTGCAAAAATAAGGATTTTATTTACCCAATATATGTACAGTTTTAAGATGGGTAATAAAATCAATTAGGTTTAAACAAAATGGTGTAGATATAAACAGACACAATCTAGCATTTAATGCGTAAACAAAACGTCACAAAAATGGGTGACATCCTGTGTGCTCTTCTGCCCAAGAGCAACTCTCATACCCCCCTTCATCTCCACACTGCAGGAATTTATAGCACTACTGGCCAGTCCATTGTTTCGTGCAGGGGGAAGAGGCTCTAAAAAGGGGTGGCTTAAATCGAGTGGCCTCTTTAAACACCCCTCAGGGTTTGAGAGGAATGGCGTAGTCCAATTAGCTGACACATCTATAAAGGCAGGTGTTTTCCATCAGCTCAGCCTTTTGCCAGGAGCAAGGTGAGCTGTAAGACACTGACAATAGATTACACACAACACAATTAACAATAGATATTTTAAACAAGAATGAGTGGACTCAATCTAGCAAAAATAAAGCTGTTTCAAATAAATGTGTCTGTGTATGTCTGATGTAAAACAAAGGCATAATCTTTAGGATGTGTGTTTGTTTGTGAGGCTTGTAGCCCTCACACAGCATCAAACCCTTTGAAGACAACAACTCGTAACCACGGCAAATCAACTTCTCTTGAAAACCAAAACATTGTAGCCCTCAATTGTGCCGCCCAGTAGTACCACTGAACATTTTGGTAGTTGTAACCCTCCCCTATCACAAGGTAAATACAACAGAGAGAGTCTGAGTCTCGGCTTCCTGTTATTCCAAACTCATTTAGAAAGTAGCTTTCTTATTTCAGAGAAAAATGGAGGAGGAGGTGCTAGTGGGATTGATTGGAAAAGATATAAACATTTTGGCAATATACTCATCTTAATTATATTAATTCTCCCCACTAAGGACAGAGGCAATGTTGTCCACCTAGTGAAATCTTCTGACACTTAAGCTAACAAGGGTTCGTAATTAGACACACTGAGAATGTCTATCTTTGGTGTAATTTTAATATCCAGATAAGCAAAACCATCTATGGCATTTACAAATGGGAAAGATCATTTTGGATTTCTTCCCTCCTGTTCATTGAGAAACATAATAGAGGATTTATCTTTGTTCACCTTAAAACCAGAGATTTTACCAAATTGATTGATTACTTTTAAGAGGGATGGAATTGATTTTGCAAGACCTGATCAAAACACTAGGGCATCATCTGCATACAATGCTATACGATGCTCTAGGTCCCCTGTCTTAATACCATAACTCAAAGGGTGTGATCGTATGGCTATTGCCAACGGCTCCATGGCTATCACCAAAAGGCGAAATATGAGAGCCTTGTCTCGTGCCGCGAAAGATCTTAAACGGTTGTGAAATACAATCATTGGTTAATACTACTGCGGACGAATCAACAGACATAATTTTAATCCATTAAAAAAAGTAGTCATCAAGACCAAAGCTCTTAAGCACTTCTAGCAGATAGGGCCATTCGACTCTGTCAAACGCCTTTCCTGCATCGAGTGACAAAATGGCCTTGTCCGGGGTTCCTTCACAGAACGTAACCCTCCTTACATTATGGAATCCCTGAGGATTTTAACAAAGACGCTTTGATCTGCGTGTATCATCTGTGGCACGAACCTCTCCAGTCCCATAGCCAAGGCTTTAGCAATGATCTTTGCGTCAGAGTTCAAAAAGGAAATTGGTCTGTTAGAGCCACATTCGGATGATGATTTACTTGGCTTTAAAATAAGAGTTATTAAGGCACTGTGTAGCGAAGGGGAGGCTACCCTGCTCGAATGATTCCATGCAGATGTAAGGTAGCAGCCTTGACAGGCCACTAGGTGTTGCTGTTGCGCAGCAAATTGTTGTTTTTTGTCCATTGTGGGACACCGTATTTCTCCTGTTGTTCTGGGTGCGGCCGCCATCTTGGCTCTAATGTTTGTATTCACTCCATGAAAGGTGAGCAGTGTTAATAGTGGCAAATCATTACGTTAAAAACGTCCAAACATTCCATTTCTTTGGCTAATGGGTTAGTTTAAATGTTTATTTACCCGTTTGTGTATGTTTGGGAGTGAGATGTTTATGTTTTGTCTGTTAATTTGGTTGTTGTATTGGTTAGCATGTAGCTAATGGTGAATGTTTGTATTCACTCCATGAAAGGTGTGTCAGAAGAGCTGCCATTGGGATAAATAAATCACTACTCAGCGTCTCCACCGCAATCCGATCTACTGTGTCCTGTTTTCCTCCCCTCTGCATAACATCCCATCACCAATAATAAACACAACGCAGAGTCCCAGGGTGTTCAGAGAGGCTACGGGACATTTGGGTTACACATACATGTTTTGCTGAAGCCTTATTAGGCTGTTTTCAGCGTTCTGAGTCGAAAGCTCCTCGTGTGTGTGTGTGTGTGTGTGTGTGTGTGTGTGTGTGTGTGTGTGTGTGTGTGTGTGTGTGTGTGTGTGTGTGTGTGTGTGGTGTGTGTGTGTGTGTGTGTGTGTGTGTGTGTGTGTGTGTGTGTGTGTGTTGTGTGTGTGTGTGTGTGTGTGTGTGTGTGTGTGTGTGTGTGTGTGTGTGTGTGTGTGTGTGTGTGTGTGTGTGTGTGTCAGTCATGAATTCATAGATCAAGGCAGACTGGTTCACAGACTCTCCTGTTTTGCCAATCCGGTGCTTAAACAAATAGCTCTACAACCCTGGCCGAAATGTCCCTAAAATGAAGTCCGAGTTTGAAATATATCTCAAATATTGTATGCACTGCCATTTCCCCACATAAACATAATGGCCTGACACACCAAAATGACACCAAAGAACACGTCCCGAAATACCCGACTGTTGTCGCCTCACGTCTCCTGCATCTTGGCCAAAAAGTCGCACTGGAACACACCGCAAAGATTTCAGCAGACGGCCAAGTAGCACGTACACACTGCGCATGCGTGAGTGGCGATAACTCTCCTTACCAGCAGGCGGCGGTAGTGTGTATTCGTCATTCAAAAGAGGCAACCAGAAGACGGACTGCGTGACAAACAACAAATAGCTACATGCTACAGCTCGAGCCAAGCAGCACAGGGATGAACTATGCCAATGTGGTACACCCCAAAAATTGTACAATTATTTGTGTATTTATTTTTGCTAAACAGTGAATTTATTGTTTTGAAAAGCTCAACATTATCTGTATTTATTTTGGTGACATTCATATCATTTTATGGTTTATCTGTCCTGTTTGAGAAACAGTAAGAGCAAGTAGCGACAAGGTGGAACCTTTGGCAGGTGAGCGGTGACACCTGGGTTATCTTAGGGGGGACACTTCCGCCCCCTCCTCAGAAGCAATCCTGACGATCAACCGGATCCTGTGTCTAATTGTTGCTGCTGCACTTTTCTGTTTTCTACTGTACACGATGAAAATGATCGATGTTAACTTGTGTAAATGAGATATAATGTTAGAGATGTTTAAGAGAGTGTGTCAGAAAGCATGTTTGACATAGTAACGGTACTTTAAAAATACTTAACTGTCGGCAACTATAGATGCCGTTTTCGCGGGCTTCAGCCGCGCCGTGTAAATGTGACCTGAGCGAAGGCTCGCAGGCAGGTTAGCAGCTGCGCACGGGTAATATGTTTTGTTCACCTGGGTGGAGTCTTGCAGGCACATCGCCTTGTCATTTTTGTTTATTAACACTGACAGTGTATTTATGTGAGCTCCTACACCTATAATAATTTGTCTTTCATTGAATGCTTTATAAACTAAACAGTTAAACTTACAGTTGTCATTGTGAATTGTAAAATAATGTTATATTTGTTAAAGATATATATATCGATAGAAAGTATTATTTGATAGCGTTATGTGTTTATATTGACTATGTTGAATTTCTCCTTGAGTAACAGCTTTGTATAAATTAAGTGTAATTTCCCAGTGTGTGCAGATTAGACATTTGCCCTTTATACAGTGAGTATTACTGTTAATTGCACTACATATTATAGTAGCCCTGCTTCGCTATTGCACATGTGATATTATACAGAATGTTTTGAGCAGTATAAAACTGTGTCATATACTAGTGAGGGAGATACATGTTTAAGTTGGGAATGATGTTGCACTTGAGATACAGTAATTGACTGTGACATAGACGGATAACTTAAATGGAGAAATGTGATATGTTTGTAAAGTACAGCTATTTGAATGTAACTGTGTACTTTGAATTTTGAATAAGAAGCAATCCAGACGATCAACCGGATCCTGTGTCTAATTCTTGCTGCTGCACTTTTCTGTTTTCTACAGATATCTTTATTGTTGCTGAGGTACCCAAGCTTTTGGGACCCGTAACAAATTATTTTAACAGTATCGGTGCAGTGCCTTTTCAGTGGGGCAAGATATAGCAAATACGATGCCTATCCTGCTATTGTGTTTATTCTTTTAATCACACAGCGTTAAGAAAAAAATAAATATGCCTACATAACTGTCAGTTGCAGCCCTAGCATTATTATTGGTTTAACTAGCCTACTAACAGTATATTTTAAAAACATTTTAAAATTACCACCAACAGCTACAATATTAAAATACTTCTAGGCAGATTGTGGAGGATAATGGGAGAATGAAGCCAACCTCACGTATGAAACGTTACATGTGAATAGAGGGGCCGAAACCGTCTTGCACATTTACATTTCAATCTTGAACAATGAACAGCGGTAGAAAGTAACAAAGTACATTTACTTAAGTACTGTACTGCTCCACTCCCATTCAGGCAAGTTGTGTACTTTATACTGCGCTACATTTATTCGATAACTTTAGTAAGTTTGAAGATTCAGAATACTACAAAATATAATCAAGAAATTGTTTATCATGTATTGTTATAGGTTAAGATAAAATGTTATTGATCCCATGGTGAATTTCACAAGCTACCCAGCAGTATATAATGTAATTTTAAATCAGCTCCTCCACTTCAGCTCTCTGAAGCAGAAAGAAACTATTTAAGCATTGTGGCTGGCAACCTTAAAGTACTGCTGCTACCACAGCAATCTGAACAGCCAATCAGAGTGATTTATTTTGCCCACAGCCTCCGCTGCCGATTCAACACGGCAGCGGAAGGTGTCGGCATGGCCAAAAAGACACGACGGTGTGGGACACACCAATCTGAGTAAGGCGACAGGACGCTCATCGACGGCCAGACATCTATCGATGGCCGAAATCGGCTTGGTGTGTCAGGGCCTTAACAGTCTGCAATGAAACGGTTGTCTCCTGTGCGCTCCACTTCCTACTTGGTGCACCGGTAACTTTTTTTGTGCGAACGAGAGAGTTTCTTTCACTCTTTTTTTTTTCATTTTTCATTGCCCTTTAGGTGCTTCGTTCAATACAAAAAATAATTATTTAAAAAAGTAAAGTCCTTTCGAGTCATCTGTCTCAAGCCTAAGTCAAGTCTCAAGTCATGAATACCAAGTCAAAGTCGAGTCTTTTATCAATGTTTGTCAAGCAAGTCTCAAGTCAAGTCATGTGACTCGTGTCCCCCACCTCTGGTATATACTGTGGTTAGAATGTTGCTGTATTATTGTATAAAATATAATACAAATATAATAAACACAAACTGTTAGTAAAAGTAGTATTTTTTTGACTGAAAGTTTGTATTAAGTGAGTTTTTATTGTGTTAACTGTATATGTATTTTTGCTTTTTAGATTTACTTTCTCTCTTTCACTGTCCGTCTGTTTTAGAAACCGAAAGGAAGAGAGAGACGTCACAGCTGTCAGCAATGTGATGAATCCTTTACAAGATCTGGAAATTTAATGCGCCACCTGCGTATTCATACTGGAGAAAAACCGTACAGCTGTGAAGAGTGTGGGAAAACTTTCACTAGATCTGGTGATCTCAAAACACATCAACGTATTCACACGGGAGAGAAACCGTACTGCTGTGAACAGTGTGGGAAAACATTCACTACATCAGGTGAACTAAAAACACATCACCGTATTCACACTGGAGAAAAACCATACTGGTGTGAAGAGTGTGGGAAAACATTCACTGGATCAGGTCATCTCAAAACACATCATCGCATTCACACGGGAGAGAAACCATACAGCTGTGAAGCGTGTGGGAAAATGTTCACTACATCAGGTAATCTCCAAGCACATCAACGTATTCACACTGGAGAAAAACCCTACAGCTGTGAAGAGTGTGGGAAAACATTCACTAGATCAGCTGATCTCAAAACACATCAACTTTTTCACACAGGAGTGAAACCGTACAGCTGTGAAGAGTGTGGGAAAACATTCACTAGATCAGCTGATCTCAAAACACATCAACGTATTCACACTGGAGAGAAACCGTACAGCTGTGAAGAGTGTGGGCTAACGTTCAAGACATCACGTGCTCTCAAAACACATCAACGTGTTCACACTGGAGAGAAACCGTACTGGTGTGAAGAGATGCTGTTTTCTCCCTAACCCATCATGTATTTTCCTAAATCTGACTAATTGATTTTTATCTTCTAACCGTTGTTCACACTATGCCAAAACAAGGCCACAGAGATGCTGTTTCAGGGTGTCCGCAGGGTATTACAAAATATTAAAAGATGATAAATCAATTTAGCAAAAATTAAGGCTATTAAAAAGAATTAAAAAGTATGAAATGGTATTTTCCAAGGTATTACATTTAGTAGCTTGTTTTCATTAAGTATATAAATTGTCCAAAGATTTTATATTCTAAAGCAGGGGTCTCCAACACGTCGATCGCGAGCTACCGGTTGCTCGCAAGCCCTCAATAAGTAGCTCGCCAAGCAAATCCAAAATGTAAAAAATACACCAAAAAAAAAAGGAAATGTAATTAAAAGAATCTACCCTATGCATAATCGAAACCTCAATCATAGCGAACTCTATCTAGCCTATCGAACACCCCTCCTCCCCCCACCCCCCACAATGAATATCGACCAATCACGTTCTTGCTTGATTTGCGGGACCAGCGTTGAAAGCAATGTGAAGCAGCGGCTAAATAAGTGCATATAGGTTAGGTGCGTCGCATTTGCGCTTCAGATGAGGCCCCCTCCGCGAGGTGAGGCCCCACGCAGTCTGCGTGATCTGCGTGTAGGGAGGGGCAGCCCTGATTATTATTTTTAACGCAAGCCGTCATCGCCACAGAGGAGTACACCAACACAGCCTCAGAGAGAGAGAGAGAGTTTATCTATTTAATATAGTTGTAAAAACTTTAAGTAAGAAATCATTCCAATGTGTACCATAGGACCTTTAAAAAAATAAAAAGTTTAAGAGGGGAGTGATTAGTACAATATGCATAAAAAGAAAGAATGTTAACTAGGTAAGATAAGAATAAACAAGTTTAAATGATTTTTTATTGGTTGTGATCATATTCTAAAGATTTTTGTATTATTTAAAAGTATACAGATCCCTTTCATCTGAGTGTTGAGAGCTGTATCCATGAATTCATTTTGTGCTCAAAGTGCACCAGATTGATGCATTTCACTTCAACATTTAAAAAAAAAACCTTCCCTAGAGGATGTGAGGTCCACCCCCAAATAAAGCAGGTTAAAATAATTAAATTGCAAACATTTTCTTTTAGTAAACACTGCAAACGGGTCCCACAGACCCAAACAGCACACAAAGGTTAAAGGTCAGCATATCATAATGTTAAAATGTGCTAAATATATACACTGCAAAAAACCAAAAAAAAGAGGAGTAAAAGTAGCTCACGACTTGTTTTATTTTTTGAAAGTAGCTCTCATCCTAAAAAAGGTTGGAGACCCCTGATCTAAAGTGTGCCTGAATGTAATCATTGCGTAGGTGTGTAGTGTGATTCTTTGTAGTTTATTCATGGCATCCCGTTGGATTTGACGTACGCTGAACAGGACATCGCACGCTCACTGACTGACTGCGTCCAAATGGTTGGAAGATAAGGAGGAAGGACAATCAATACTGTATATAGTAAATGTGAGGTAAAGTGTGTCGCCAATGTAACCGGTTAAAACTTGAAGTGGTGATGAGGTCTTAAATTGTATGAAAAGATACTTTAAAAAGGTCTTACAAGGTGTTACATTTGACTTCAGGATTCCTGCATATACCCTGTGTTTCTCCCGATGTAATTCAAATCATTGTTCTACTATGCTGTGTTTCAACCATTGTTTTCTAATAGTCTTGTTATCCCTTTTATCAAATATTATATGTCCAGGATTAAACTGCTAGCCTCATTAAGCTGCATCCGGTAGTTTCTTGAATAATTTGTTTGGTTAATAAAATGTTTTGACTTAAACTTTGATTGGGATGTTTTGATAGTTCCTGCTGTTGGCAGTCTGTTCTGGTCTAAAAGAAGAATCAATGATGAATGTATCTAGAAAATATTCATGATGATTTCAGTTTGATTCTGTTCTCTTTTGTTTAAATTATCAGAATGTACCAAAATAAAAAAGCCCTTAGAAACAGACGCACATCCCTGCATATTTTTTGTTTTTCAGCACATCATAAACATATCATTCCCTTATTTTAGGGCCTCTGACTGCTGGATGAATTGTGTCACTCAAACTTTAATTTTTATGAAAAATATACTTTTTAACTCGGTGTGTTTGGCCTGGTTTGTCCCAGTGAAGGATTCCAGCACACAATGAGGTATTAAACAACAAAAAGTGTGTTTCTCCAACAGTTTAAGTCTCTGAACACCTATAAAAGAAGTTCAATCAGAATTATAAAATCATTCTTTCAATTGCTTGTGGTGGAATAACTTTCTGGAAACTATTTTTATCAACAATGTATAATTTTTTAAGCAAAAATGGCAAATATTTAGCAACACAATTTTTCACGCTAATTAACATTTATATCTGGCTCTTGAGGGCTCTGAAGTGAAGTGTATTTATTACGCCAAATTCATCAATAAAAGTGAATCAAAGTTGATTTATTCAGCCCAATATCACAAATTATACTTTTGTCTCGGGGGGGCTTTACAGTTTATACAGAACATGAATACGCCAGAAATTCCCGGAGCTGTAATCTTTTAAAAATGTGCCTTAAAGACAGAAAAGTTGCTAGCCCTTTCTCAATTGTCAAATTTCCGCTTGACTCCACGGTCCTCCGGTAGTGACCCAGAAATCGATTTCAGCGCGCCATGTTGAAGGAAAACTCATTTCGGCCGGACTTATCTTAACCAATGACAGCCCTGCAAACTGTCTCTCCCCTGGATATTAGGCTACTTTTTTTATTTTATTAAGTGCTTTAATCATGACGCAATGTTTCCAGTGAGAACAGCTGCTGAGGTCCGTGCAGAAAGCAGAACAGTGTGTATAATATATATCACTCAATAATATATATAACAGGTCTAAATAACACTTTATTTGAAGGCTTTAATAGATGTCTACAAACAAAGAGTCAATATTTTTCTAAAACCAAAATGAGGTGTGTGAGTCTGTGATATTAGTAGTGTAGATGTGAGCATGTAATTGCTTTAAAGTCATTAATGAAAACCTGGCAGAAAGTGCTGTTTTAGCATCTTAAATGTAAAGATTTCGTGCTATCCAATGCTTCCATCATATTATACTGAATATTTTTGGGTTTGGACTCGAGAAACTGAGATGAACCCTTTTTTAAAATATTTTCCACCAATTATCCATTAAAGGGGACCTATCATGCTATATTTAAATAATATATAAGGTATATATATATATATATAAGGTATATTAATACGTTTTAATTCAAAATACGAAACAGATCATGCATTTTAGCCATGCCTCATTTTGCCTCACTCCAGCTCTGTCTTTGCAAGGTCTGATTCAGCTGACCACGCCCCCATGCGGAAGAGGGGGGCCAGACACGGCCCGGCACGAGCGTCATGTTATCATGCTTGCTGTGATTACGAGTGGAGAGTCAACATGGCCCAACCTCTCATTCCCCTGATTGGTGGAGAGTTGACCAATCAGGCGGAGTGCACCTACATTACGTCAAAAAGGTGCAAATAAAAAATCCACCCGTATCAAATCCGTTGCAGCCCCGTTTTTAGAGATTTGGGTATGGAGGAAAAGAGAGAGGGTTGTGTTTTCTGACACTTTGTGAGTTCCCTGGAACACCGGGGACACATATGTATGTATAAAAGACATCACAAAGTGCATTTTGCATGATAGGTCCCCTTTAAAGTAGAGAAACTACATACTGATATACACCTGAACATCAGCAGGAGAGGACTCTTTAAAGTAGAGACACTACATAACATAAACACATATTTCTCGATCATGATACCATATGATATCTGTGTTGAGGTGGGGTTTCCTGCAGAATTTAAGCTAACGAGTATTTAGCCGCTGCTTCTCCTGCAGTCTTGCAGCCTCTGCCTTTGATGTCGACTCAAGTACAAGATCTGAGTACTTCTACTTTTACTGAAGTACAAGATCTGAGTACTTCTACTTTTACTGAAGTACAAACTGAGTATTTACTTTTACTAATGGACAAGACCTGAGTACTTCTACTTTTATAAACATAATCAACACTTAAATCAGACTTTAGTTCCACCTGGAGTAAATTCACATGTGTGCTACCCTGCAGTATACAAAGTCATTAAAACTAGCTACACCTTTACCAGCTGTGAATAATTATATCAAAACCTATATAATGGAAAACAAATGTATGATCACAAACAAAAACATTTTTCCCAACGTTTAAAATCCGCCATACCAGTCCCATATTTATATATATATTATTATATATATTATTATTATTGTTGTAATTCATATTTATTTTAATACCGTTTATCACCACAGGGGGGCAGTGAGTTTATGTGTAAAAGAAAAACTAAAGTCCCATGATGCATTGCGGTGTCCGTTTCTAGCTTCCGGTCCTCAGAAGCTACGCGTTGCTAACAGACGTTGATGCAGATTTTATACCGAATGTAATGTGTTTAACAGACTTTTAAAACACATACAAAGACTAGGTTTATCCTTGGAGGGTGATTTATCCGTTAAACCGTGTTTTTGTTGCCTCCCGTTCTTTGTTTGTAGCTTTTTATACCACGTTGCTAATCGGTAAACATAAGTAAAGGCATTAAATGGAGATTAGTGTGTTTAACGGCAGTGTTTTATCAAGGAGAAGAAAGACTGAAGAACCAGGACGAAGAGGAGAGAGAGAGGTAACATCCTTCTGAGTGCTAGTGTCTGTGTGTGTCTAGTTTGAATTACTTTGTATACTGCAGGTTAGCTTGTGAATTTACTCCAGGTGGAACTAAAGTCTGATTTAAGAGTTGATTATATTTCACATCATTGATCCAAATCTGTAAGAAACTCAAGGTATTCAATACATGTAGTGGAGTAAAAGTACACAGTAGCATTAAATGGAAATAGTTTTGACAGACCTGCTGTTCAAGTGGCCTGACAGACCTCACTTTTACCTCACCTACCTCTATTAAGCTTACCATTGAAAACAAATGCTAAATTGGCTATAATTTGGTTTGATGCAAAGGATGTATGTCTCAATAAAGTCTTACCAGACATGTGAAACTAGACAGAACATGCTGAACTCTTGACCTATGCACATTATGCATTTTAGAAGGTGCAAGCAAAGCATAAAAGTTTCAACCAAAATTCTAGGAAGGCGTTGTGGTTTTTGACACCTTGACACCGGTTACAACGATTGAGGACAACAATGCCCACAGGATGAGAGTGAACTGTGTACAGACTTGATGATTTTAGGTCCAACATCCAGGAGCAACACATCTTAGAGACAATAGAGACCGTTTTGTTAAGTTTGTTTCTGTTAATAAATTAAATGTGCATATTTTAAATTGAAGTTAAAAGAAATCTCAATTCTAAACATGACATTAAAAATGTGTTTTGCTTTCATAAAAAATGTCATATTCCCTTTTGTTAAAATTGCATATCATTACTTTAGTCTTCATTTGTTTAATTTTAACTTTACATTTTTAATTGATTCATTAAGTAAGAATTGAACCTATGTGACCTCCTTCTCACTCAAAGATAGAAAAGGGGAAACCACCTGATGCAGAGAGGGAGGAGGGAAGAGACTATAAAAGATGAGTGAAGAGAAACGAGAGAGCTTGGGGGGACTTTTTTGAGGCTTGATGTTGGGTCTTGGGCTCTTTTAGACGGCTCTAGGGGGTTCACTAGGGAACCTGTTGCTTTTGTAACAGGTGTCCTTGTAAAACTTTTGTATCTTTCTTTTGTTATTTTTTGGATCTTGTAAATCCTCTATATTTGTTAAAAACCTAATAAAACCGGTTTGTACTTTGTACATTTCGACCCAATTCCTGGTCTCTCTGGTGGTCTCCGAAGGTATCTGCTTGGTCTTAGAGTAAGGTAAGCACACACTTCCTTGGAAAAGGCTGACAGTAGTGGATGATTTGGACTTGAAATTGTTTAAGGGAAATAGAAACCCTGCTAAGGTTAAACTGTAGTTTCATATTGGTTGATGTGGTTTTGATTGATGCTGAAATATGACATGTGCTCTGCTGATGTGGTGATATCACTGCTGCGATATTAGTGTTTGACTCTGGCTATGTTTGATTTTACATTTGCATTTTTTTAATTGGCATAACTGGTTAAAGGAGGGGGTTAGGGATTGTGGGTCCTGAAGCTGTCCTAATTACCATAGAGTCTCCCAACAACACAGGGTTTCTCCTCCAGGGGCAGTTTAGATACTGCTCTGGGGTTCTACCAGCCCACCAACACCTAATGCACTACACACTCCGTTTTGCTATCCTGGCGGTCGGACATCTGACGCTTTAGTGCCTGAAATAAGTGATACGACAGGCAGCTGGTGTTAGAGGCCACGCTGTTAGCTGCCCTAAGCAGATTACGGTGATCTTGCACTTAGATTCTGGTGGGTTAGTCCTAAAGGTAGGACGGCCGTTTTCCGGAGCCTTATCAGCATCGGAGCTCGGTATCGGAGACGACCTAGATATTAACGTTGGTTGTATCGAAGTTAGATTCCTTTTCAATAGTAAAGTACAAGTACCTCTAAATGGTACTTAAGTACAGTACTTGAGTAAATGTACTTAGTTACTTCTCGCCTCTGCTATTAACCTAAGATGTAGCTGTAGATTTGTTTTGTTGTGTCTGTCGGTTGTATTGACTTATCTTGTTTTGTGATTATTTCAGAGACACAGCCGGAGAAGGATCACTGAGAGCAGCATGGAGGAGAACAAAAAGACCCCTGGAGCTCAGGTCAGTGTGCACTTCATCACAATATATTCCTAACACTGTTATCCCCAAATGAAAGATCACAACCTGTTTAGAAAATACAATATTAATGCACAATATGGTTAGATATAGGTTAGAACATTACTACTTACTGTGGTTAGAACGTTGCTGTATTTCTTATTTTTTTTAAACATTTATTTATTAATTTTTTACATTTATCACATTACACAAACACAACCGAACATTCCCCAACATTAGACATATGGCAGATTAAAAAATAATGCATATACCAGAACAGGGGTCGGCAACCCTTGGCACGCGGTACCGTAACCAGTGGCACACTAGGAATAAGTGTGCAAAATATTTAAATGTTATTTTCGGATCCTGAACGAGACTGCCGGCAGAGCGCGTCTCCCCCTGCAGAAGGAAGCCATGCACGAAACGCAGCGCAGAAGGATAACTTCTAGGCCCCGCTCTCTTTAACTCCAGTCGACTTTCTGCTGCTTTCCTCCACGGTGAAACGATCAGGGGTGTAGCGCACTTCACACATTGCAGTACCTATAAGGAGCTGTACATGCCGCAGTTTTTGCTTGGCTGTGTCTTTAGTTGAAAGCCCAGTTGCGATCTGCTCATCTGTCATCGAAAATAATATGCTACACAGGGGCGGACTGGCCAACTGTGAGTTCTGGAGAATCACAGTACGTCCGGTCGTCAGCGAGCCGAGCCGGTCGCCAGCGGGCCGTTGACGACCGGCTCGGTTCGCTGACGGCCGGCACCGCCCTTTATTTATTTAAATGTGTTTAAACGGCAACATGTAAGTTGCGCTGACAGGTGACAGAGGTCCACAGCTTCCCCGCAGCAAGGCTCCCCCCGCCCTCCAGATGACAGTTCACAAGCCATATTCCATATTCAACATTTCCTCAGTAGAAGTAGTAGTTCAGCCTTTTCACTTTAACCTTCCATAGCTTCTGCAATGTCCCCACTTTTTATAAATTCCAAAAATAATTCCCAAATGGTGTAAAATTCAGAAGCTTTCTTCCTTAGTATATATGAGTTTCTCAAGAGCCAGACTCAAAGTTAAATTGTTTAACCTGTGGCCCAGGGAGGGGCAACCAAAAGGTTTCCAACACAAAGCAATTGAGCGCCTGGCTTGTAGAAGGCATAGGATAACCATTTTTCTTTCCCTAACCGATAGCGAACAGTCTTCTGGATAAATGCTTAAAATACAAAGTTTAGGGCTTAAAGGGGTTGGCGATGAGGTTATTTGGGAAATATATCTTGTCACCGAATTCCAAAATCTTTTAACCTCTACACAATCCCTCAAGCAATGATTCAGGGTACCTTGATGGATCTTGCATTTATAACATAGATCAGGAATGTTAGGGTTAAACTTGTTAAACATCACAGGGGTGATGTACGTTCTCATTATCCAATTATATTGTATTAATAGTTTGTGTTTGTGCCTTTGAAGAAATGTTACCCCAATCATCCTCTGAAATATCCTCTAATACGTCTTTTATCCACGCCTGTCTTTACTTTCTGAGTTGTCTTTATGGTTTGTAACCATTATGTTATAAAATTGAGTAACCAGCCCTTTGCTGATACAGTTTTGTATAGACAGTCTCTAGTGTGGACATAGGAGGTTGTTGCAACAAGTTGTTTAAGTTTGCCAATATAAAACTCCTAACTTGCAGGTACTTGAAAAAGTGTTTCTGTGGCACGTCATACTTTGTTTTCAGCTCGTCAAACGACATTAGGTTGCTGTACTCGTATAAATCCAGTAGCCTTACAATACCCGTACTTAAAGGAAGGGTCCACTCATTAGATAATTAATCTAATTATGTTTAAACCATACCCTGAAGAAATCAGCGATATTCCCCGGTAAATAATGATTTTATAGCTCTTTTTTATCAAAAACCTGTATATTCCGTCAGGCAGCTGCCATTTTGGCCATTTTCAGTAGTCACATGATCCAAAAAACTAGGTCGTGACGTCATCTATGCGTTCACTTTGTAAACACAGGAACAGCTCGTTCGACGAAAATATGGCGGAGTATTTGAGTTCGGACTCGTCAGCCGAGGAAGAAGTTTTGAGCAATGTGGAGAGATTGGATGGGGGAATTCAGCCATATAGGTTCGAGCCAAGTGGCCAGAACCGTCAGGAATCTAGTGACGATGAGGATGAACAGCGCGGTGATCTTGCTGGAGACGATCCCTTTACTCGTGCAATTGATTTCGGGGGGCGAGTAGGGAGACCTGTACATGAATGGTGTACTTGCAGTCGGTGTGTAGCCATGGACAATCCTCTGATGAACATATGTTGTCATGAGCTTGAAGAGCTTGAAGATAAACTGGTCACAGACGACTTAATTATTATTTTTAATTATAATTAATTACTACAGTAAACAACATGGACGAAGCACATACGTAATTTTGTCCAAACGCATAGTTCACGTCACGTCCGGTAAAATAAGTCCTGTGACTCGTCAAAATGGCGCCGCCCACAGGGTTGATGTTATTTCGGTAATTAATCTGCTTAAAATCACTGATAACGTCATCAGATTAAAAAAAAAAAATAAAGACTGGCAGAGACTGGTCTGTTTTATCGTATGATAATTATTTAAAAATGCGTGTCATGAGCATTGCCTCCCTTTAACCATGTTTGGAAGCCCATGTCATTTTTACGCGGGCTGAAGAGTTCATTGCCCCAAATAGGTGAGAAACAAGACAACATTGGGGAGTCACCTATATATTTATGTGCTTCATGCCAGACAAACGTTTTATTTTTCACAAAGGGATTCATTGTTTTTTTCCTTAGATTTTTAGAAGGAGCAGAGTATAGAAAGCTATCCAGCATGTGAAGGACCAGGGTACGCAAAAATCAGGAATGCAGGTTGAGGTGCAAAAATAAGGATTTTATTTACCCAATATATGTACAGTTTTAAGATGGGTAATAAAATCAATTAGGTTTAAACAAAATGGTGTAGATATAAACAGACACAATCTAGCATTTAATGCGTAAACAAAACGTCACAAAAATGGGTGACATCCTGTGTGCGCTTCTGCCCAAGAGCAACTCTCATACCCCCCTTCATCTCCACACTGCAGGAATTTATAGAACTACTGGCCAGTCCATTGTTGCGTGCAGGGGGAAGAGGCTCTAAAAAGGGGTGGCTTAAATCGAGTGGCCTCTTTAAACACCCCTCATGGTTTGAGAGGAATGGCGTAGTCCAATTAGCTGACACATCTATAAAGGCAGGTGTTTTCCATCAGCGCAGCCTTTTGCCAGGAGCAAGGTGAGCTGTAAGACACTGACAATAGGATTACACACAACACAATTAACAATAGATATTTTAAACAAGAATGAGTGGACTCAATCTAGCAAAAATAAAGCTGTTTCAAATAAATGTGTCTGTTTATGTCTGATGTAAAACAAAAATAATCTTTAGGATGTGTGTTTGTTTGTGAGGCTTGTAGCCCTCACACAGCATCAAACCCTTTGAAGACAACAACTCGTAACCACGGCAAATCAACTTCTCTTGAAAACCAAAACATTGTAGCCCTCAATTGTGCCGCCCAGTAGTACCACTGAACATTTTGGTAGTAACCCTCCCCTATCACAAGGTAAATACAACAGAGAGAGTCTGAGTCTCGGCTTCCTGTTATTCCAAAATACATTTAGAAAGTAGCTTTCTTATTTCAGAGAAAAATGGAGGAGGAGATGCTAGTGGGATTGATTGGAAAAGATATAAACATTTTGGCAATATACTCATCTTAATTATATTAATTCTTTCCACTAATGACAGAGGCAATGTTGTCCACCTAGTGAAATCTTCTGACACTTTAGCTAACAAGGGTTCGTAATTAGATGCACTGAGAATGTCTATCTTTGCTGTAATTTTAATACCCAGATAAGCAAAACCATCTATGGCATTTACAAATGGGAAAGATAATTTTGGATTTCTTCCCTCCTGTTCATTGAGAAACATAATAGAGGATTTATCTTTGTTCACCTTAAAACCAGAGATTTTACCAAATTGATTGATTACTTTTAAGAGGGATGGAATTGATTTTGCAAGACCTGATAAAAACACTATGACATCATCTGCATACAATGCTATACGATGCTCTAGGTCCCCTGTCTTAATACCATAAATCAAAGGGTGTGATCGTATGGCTATTGCCAACGGCTCCATGGCTATCACAAAAAGTAGAGGCGAAATATGAGAGCCTTGTCTCGTGCCACGAAAGATCTTAAACAGTTGTGAAATACAATTATTGGTTAATACTACTGCGGACGAATCAACAGACATAATTTTAATCCATTTAAGAAAGTAGTCATCAAGACCAAAGCTCTTAAGCACTTCTAGCAGATAGGGCCATTCGACTCTGTCAAACGCCTTTCCTGCTTCGAGTGACAAAATGGCCTTGTCCGGGGTTCCTTCACAGAACGTAACCCTCCTTACATTATGGAATCCCTGAGGATTTTTAACAAAGACGCTTTGATCTGCGTGTATCATCTGTGGCAGGAACCTCTCCAGTCCCATAGCCAAGGCTTTAGCAATGATCTTTGCGTCAGAGTTCAAAAAGGAAATTGGTCTGTTAGAGCCACATTCGGATGATGATTTACTTGGCTTTAAAATAAGACTTATTAAGGCACTGTGTAGCGAAGGGGGAGGCTACCCTGCTCGAATGATTCCATGCAGATGTAAGGTAGCAGCCTTGACAGGCCACTAGGTATTGCTGTTGCGCAGCAAATTGTTGTTTTTTGTCCATTGTGGGACACCGTATTTCTCCTGTTGTTCTGGGTGCGGCCGCCATCTTGGCTCTAATGTTTGTATTCACTCCATGAAAGGTGAGCAGTGTTAATAGTGGCAAATCATTTTACACATTATTACGTTAAAAACGTCCAAACATTCCATTTCTTTGGCTAATGGGTTAGTTTAAATGTTTATTTACCCGTTTGTGTATGTTTGGGAGTGAGATGTTTATGTTTTGTCTGTTAATTTGGTTGTTGTATTGGTTAGCATGTAGCTAATGGTGAATGTTTGTATTCACTCCATGAAAGGTGTGTCAGAAGAGCTGCCATTGGGATAAATAAATCACTACTCAGCGTCTCCACCGCAATCCGATCTACTGTGTCCTGTTTTCCTCCCTCTGCATAACATCCCATCACCAATAATAAACACAACGCAGAGTCCCAGGGTGTTCAGAGAGGCTACGGGACATTTGGGTTACACATACATGTTTTGCTGAAGCCTTATTAGGCTGTTTTCAGCGTTTTGAGTGAGTGAGTGAGTGAGTGAGTGAGTGAGTGAGTGAGTGAGTGAGTGAGTGAGTGAGTGAGTGAGTGAGTGAGTGAGTGAGTGAGTGAGTGAGTGAGTGAGTGAGTGAGTGAGTCAGTCAGTCAGTCAGTCAGTCAGTCAGTCAGTCAGTCAGTCAGTCAGTCAGTCAGTCAGTCAGTCAGTCAGTCAGTCAGTCAGTCAGTCAGTCAGTCAGTCAGTCAGTCAGTCAGTCAGTCAGTCAGTCAGTCAGTCAGTCAGTCAGTCAGACAGACAGACAGACAGACAGACAGACAGACAGACAGACAGACAGACAGACAGACAGACAGACAGACTCTCCCTCCTGTTTTGCCAATCCGGTGCTTAAACAAATAGCTCTACAACCCTGGCCGAAATGTCCCTAAAATGAAGTCCGAGTTTGAAATATATATCTCAAATATTGTATGCACTGCCATTTCCTCACATAAACATAATGGCCCTGACACACCAAAATGACACCAAAGAACACTTCCCGAAATACCCGACTGTTGTGTCGCCTCACGTCTCCTGCATCTTGGCCAAAAAGTCGCACTGGAACACACCGCAAAGATTTCAGCAGACGGCCAAGTAGCACGTACACACTGCGCATGCGTGAGTGGCAATAACTCTCCTTACCAGCAGGCGCGGTAGTGTGTATTCGTCATTCAAAAGAGGCAACCAGAAGACGGACTGCGTGACAAACAAGAAATAGCTACATGCTACAGCTCGAGCCAAGCAGCACAGGGATGAACTATGCCAATGTGGTACACCCCAAAAATGGTACAATTATTTGTGTATTTATTTTTGCTAAACAGTGAATTTATTGTTTTGAAAAGCTCAACATTATCTGTATTTATTTTTGGTGACATTCATATCATTTTATGGTTTATCTGTCCTGTTTGAGAAACAGTAAGAGCAAGTAGCGACAAGGTGGAACCTTTGGCAGGTGAGCGGTGACACCTGGGTTATCTTAGGGGGGACACTTCCGCCCCCTCCTCAGAAGCAATCCTGACGATCAACCGGATCCTGTGTCTAATTCTTGCTGCTGCACTTTTCTGTTTTCTACAGTACACGATGAAAATGATCGATGTTAACTTGTGTAAATGAAATATAATGTTAGAGATGTTTGAGAGAGTGTGTCAGAAAGCATGTTTGACATAGTAACGGTACTTTAAAAATACTTAACTGTCGGCAACTATAGATGCCGTTTTCGCGGGCTTCAGCCGCGTCGTGTGTAAATGTGACCTGAGCGAAGGCTGTTGTTCACCTGGGTGGAGTCTTGCAGGCACATCGCCTTGTCTTTTTTGTTTATTAACACTGACAGTGTATTTATGTGAGCTCCTACACCTATAATAATTTGTCTTTCATTGAATGCTTTATAAACTAAACAGTTAAACTTACAGTTGTCATTGTGAATTGTAAAATAATGTTATATTGGTTAAAGATATATATTGATAGAAAGTATTATTTGATAGCGTTATGTGTTTATATTGACTATGTTGAATTTCTCCTTGAGTAACAGCTTTGTATAAATTAAGTGTAATTTCCCAGTGTGTGCAGATTAGACATTTGCCCTTTATACAGTGAGTATTACTGTTAATTGCACTATATATTATAGTAGCCCTGCTTCGCTATTGCACATGTGATGTTATACAGCAGTGACCACCAACTGGCGGCCCGCGGGCCACATCCGGCCCGCCAGACATTCTCATCCGGCCCGCACGACGGGGGTGACTGTGGCGTTGGCGGAGTGGTTAGTGCGTTCGCCCCCCACTCATTTTTTTTTTTACAACGTCTCGTGAGTAATGTGCAGTACCGGAGTCCAACAGAGAGGCAGCAGCTGCGGGACAGTAGACTGCGTACTGCGAAACCTTCCCTGCCTTGAAGAAGAAGTGATCCTTCGTTGTGAAGAGTCTGCTTTATGCGCTCCGCAGCACAGCAGTAGCCCCCTTGCGACAGAGTCCAACAGAGAGGCAGTGGCGTTTTCTCCTGGAGGCCAAGGGAAGCCAGGCTTCCCCTGTTTTTTCGGATTGTAGTTATAATTTTAATAAATAAATGAAAACACTTTGTTTAGTTTCGGTAATTCTTCTTTGCTGTGTGTTGCTGCCGGCCCATCTCTCCCCCATTCTCATTGAGTATTTTACAAAGAGGGAAACAGCGCCCCTATAGATGTTATGGTGAAACAGGAGATTGCACTCGCTGTTGCGAGAGGAGGCCAGCCGAAATTGGCTTCCCTTGGTGAAGAAAAATGGAGGGATTGACCAATCAGACGAGGCTCACGTCATGCCCCTGCCAACCTGTGATTAGTCGGGGCCATGCCAAGGGAAGCCAGAGGCGGCTGGCTTCCCTTGCCTCACAATCCAATCAAATCGCATCAACTTAGTGGTGCAGTGACGCGTCCTAAAACCCGGAAGTAAGCTGCGCTCTGGTTCGCCTAGACAAAAAAGCAATGGGATTTCTCCATAGGATTTTGGAAAATAGCTGGAAATAAGGTCTGTGGAAAACGAACCTGTTACATAAATGCACGTTTTGTTCAGCCGGATAATATCCACATGTCTACCCTACTTTTATAATTTTCGAATCATAAATCTAATCGATAGATAGATAGTGTCACTGCACCACTCTCACCGCCGTTAGAAAGTAGCAAGCAACTGAAGCAAGTGCAATTATGGAGGGTGGAGATTTGGAGTATTTAATCAAAAATAATTGTACTAAACTTCCGCTACAGCAGCAACTAAAAATTAAATCTGATGACAGGCCAATGCCCAAACTGGAGCTGTGTACAGAGAGGAAAAAAGGAGCGAATCGGACGTAAAAACGTTATGCTCTCCTGATTTAGTTTGTGAATTAATGCTTATTAGAGTTTGGGCTGGAGAGTGCGTGCGGACCTGTCGGTTAGATAACAGGCGTGTGTAAGTCCTGCATCTGTATGATACAAATGTGTGTAAAATGATACCGGCCGCTGTAATCACTCATCTGGTTACGTTATTACATTGACCACCACACACACACCCCCCTGACCCAAAAAAAGGACGTATTATTGGCTTCCCCTATTTTTTTCCCCACGCCACGCTACTGCAGAGAGGCAGGAGCTGCCGGACAGTAGCCTAGAAGTGATCCTTCGTTAGCGTGAAGAGTCTGCTAAGCTTTATGCGCTCCGCAGTACCTGAGCGTGCTCCACTAGCACCCCCCGGTCAACAACTTTCTCCCAAAATTCTGGGCTATATAAAAATCGCTGGCCCGCGAAAGTGTCTATTGGATACATTTTGGCCCTTGGACAAATGTAGTTGGTGATCCCTGTTATACAGAATGTTTTGAGCAGTATAAAACTGTGTCATATACTAGTGAGGGAGATACATGTTTAAGTTGGGAATGATGTTGCACTTGAGATACAGTAATTGACTGTGACATAGACGCATAACTTAAATGGAGAAATGTGATATGTTTGTAAAGTACAGCTATTTGAATGTAACTGTGTACTTTGAATTTTGAATAAGAAGCAATCCAGATGATCAACCGGATCCTGTGTCTAATTCTTGCTGCTGCACTTTTCTGTTTTCTACAGATATCTTTATTGTTGCTGTGGTACCCAAGCTTTTGGGACCCGTAACAAATTATTTTAACAGTATCGGTGCAGTGCCTTTTTAGTGGGGCAAGATATAGCAAATATGTATGCCTATCCTGCTATTGTGTTTATTCTTTTAATCACACAGCGTTAAGAAAAAAAAAATATGCCTACATAACTGTCAGTTGCAGCCCTAGCATTATTATTGGTTTAACTAGCCTACTAACAGTATATTTTAAAAACATTTTAAAATTACCACCAACAGCTACAATATTAAAATACTTCTAGGCAGATTGTGGAGGATAATGGGAGAATGAAGCCAACCTCACGTATGAAACGTTACATGTGAATAGAGGGGCCGAAACCGTCTTGCACATTTACATTTCAATCTTGAACAATGAACAGCGGTAGAAAGTAACAAAGTACATTTACTTAAGTACTGTACTGCTCCACTCCCATTCAGGCAAGTAGTGTACTTTATACTGCGCTACATTTATTTGATAACTTTAGTAAGTTTGAAGATTCAGAATACTACAAAATATAATCAAGAAATAGTTTATCATGTATTATTATAGGTTAAGATAAAATGTTATTGATCCCATGGTAAATTTCACAAGCTACCCAGCAGTATATAATGTAATTTAAATCAGCTCCTCCACTTCAGCTCTCTGAAGCAGAAAGAAACTATTTAAGCATTGTGGCTGGCAACCTTAAAGTACTGCTGCTACCACAGCAATCTGAACAGCCAATCAGAGTGATTTATTTTGCCCACAGCCTCCGCTGCCGATTCAACACGGCAGCGGAAGGTGTCGGCATGGCCAAAAAGACACGACGGTGTGGGACACACAAATCTGAGTAAGGCGACAGGACGCTCATCGACGGCCAGACATCTATCGATGGCCGAAATCGGCTTGGTGTGTCAGGGCCTTAACAGTCTGCAATGAAACGGTTGTCTCCTGTGCGCTCCACTTCCTACTTGGTGCACCGGTAACTTTTTTTGTGCGAACGAGAGACTTTCTTTCACTCTTTTTTTTTTCATTTTTTCATTGCCCTTTAGGTGCTTCGTTCAATACAAAAACAATAATTTATTTAAAAAAGTAAAGTCCTTTCGAGTCATCTGTCTCAAGCCTAAGTCAAGTCTCATGTCATGAATACCAAGTCAAAGTCGAGTCTTTTATCAATGTTTGTCAAGCAAGTCTCAAGTCAAGTCATGTGACTTGTGTCCCCCACCTCTGGTATATACTGTGGTTAGAATGTTGCTGTATTATTGTATAAAATATAATACAAATATAATAAACACAAACTGTTAGTAAAAGTAGTATTTTTTTTGACTGAAAGTTTGTATTAAGTGAGTTTTTATTGTGTTAACTGTATATGTATTTTTGCTTTTTAGATTTACTTTCTCTCTTTCACTGTCCGTCTGTTTTAGAAACCGAAAGGAAGAGAGAGACGTCACAGCTGTCAGCAATGTGATGAATCCTTTACAAGATCTGGAAATTTAATGCGCCACCTGCGTATTCATACTGGAGAAAAACCGTACAGCTGTGAAGAGTGTGGGAAAACTTTCACTAGATCTGGTGATCTCAAAACACATCAACGTATTCACACGGGAGAGAAACCGTACTGCTGTGAACAGTGTGGGAAAACATTCACTACATCAGGTGAACTAAAACACATCACGTATTCACACTGGAGAAAAACCATACTGGTGTGAAGAGTGTGGGAAAACATTCAATGATCAGGTCATCTCAAAACACATCAACGCATTCACACAGAGAAACCATACAGCTGTGAAGCGTGTGGGAAAATGTTCACTACATCAGGTAATCTCAAAACACATCAACGTATTCACACTGGAGAGAAACCGTACAGCTGTGAAGAGTGTGGGCTAACGTTCAAGACATCACGTGCTCTCAAAACACATCAACGTGTTCACAGTGGAGAGAAACCGTACTGGTGTGAAGAGATGCTGTTTTCTCCCTAACCCATCATGTATTTTCCTAAATCTGACTAATTGATTTTTATCTTCTAACCATTGTTCACACTATGCCAAAACAAGGCCACAGAGATGCTGTTTCAGGGTGTCCGCAGGGTATTACAAAATATTAAAAGATGATAAATCAATTTAGCAAAAATTAAGGCTATTAAAAAGAATTAAAAAGTATGAAATGGTATTTTCCAAGGTATTACATTTAGTAGCTGGTTTTCATTAAGTATATCAATTGTCCAAAGATTTTATATTCTAAAGCAGGGGTCTCCAACACGTCGATCGCGAGCTACCGGTTGCTCGCAAGCCCTCAATAAGTAGCTCGCCAAGCAAATCCAAAATGTAAAAAATACACCAAAAAAAAAAGGAAATGTAATTAAAAGAATCTACCCTATGCATAATCGAAACCTCAATCATAGCGAAGTCTATCTACTTACTACAACTCTATATCTATCGAACACCCCTCCTCCCCCCACCCCCCACAATGAATATCGACCAATCACGTTCTTGCTTGATTTGCGGGACCAGCGCTGAAAGCAATGTGGAGCAGCGGCGAAATAAGCGCATATAGGTTAGGTGCGTCGCATTTGCGCTTCAGAGAGGCCCCCTCCGCGAGGTGAGGCCCCACCAGTCTGCGTGATCTGCGTGGGAGGAGGGGTGAGCCCTGATTATTATTTTTAACGCAAGCCGTCATCGCCACAGAGGAGCACACCAACACAGCCTCAGAGAGAGAGAGAGTTTATCTATTTAATATAGTTGTAAAAACTAAAGTAAGAAATCATTCCAATGTGTACTATAGGACCTTTAAAAAATAAAAAGTTTAAAAGGGGAGTGATTAGTACAATATGCATAAAAAGAAAGAATGTTAACTAGGTAACATAAGATAAGAATAAACAAGTTTAAATGATTTGTTATTGGTTGTGATCATATTCTAAAGATTTTTGTATTATTTAAAAGTATACAGCTCCCTTTCATCTGAGTGTTGAGAGCTGTATCCATGAATTCATTTTGTGCTCAAAGTGCACCAGATTGATGCATTTCACTTCAACATTTAAAAAAAAAAAAACCTTCCCAGGGGTGCATGCCCCCGGACCCCCCTAGAGGATGTGAGGTCCACCCCCAAATAAAGCAGGTTAAAATAATTAAATTGCATACATTTTCTTTTAGTAAACACTGAAAACGGGTCCCACAGACCCAAACAGCACACAAAGGTTAAAGGTCAGCATATCATAATGTTAAAATGTGCTAAATATATACACTGCAAAAAACAAAAAAAGAGGAGTAAAAGTAGCTCACGACTTGTTTTATTTTTTGAAAGTAGCTCTCATCCTAAAAAAGGTTGGAGACCCCTGTTCTAAAGTTTGCCTGAATGTAATCATTGCGTAGGTGTGTAGTGTGATTCTTTGTAGTTTATTCATGGCATCCCGTTGGATTTGACGTACGCTGAACAGGACATCGCACGCTCACTGACTGACTGCGTCCAAATGGTTGGAAGATAAGGAGGAAGGACAATCAATACTGTATATAGTAAATGTGAGGTAAAGTGTGTCGCCAATGTAACCGGTTAAAACTTGAAGTGGTGATGAGGTCTTAAATTGTATGAAAAGAGTCTTAAAAAAGGTCTTACAAGGTATTACATTTGACTTCAGGATTCCTGCATATACCCTGTGTTTCTCCCGATGTAATTCAAATCATTGTTCTACTATGCTGTGTTTCAACCATGGTTTTCTAATAGTCTTGTTATCCCTTTTATCAAATATTATATGTCCAGGATTAAACTGCTAGCCTCATTAAGCTGCATCCGGTAGTTTCTTGAATAATTTGTTTGGTTAATAAAATGTTGTGACTTAAACTTTGATTGGGATGTTTTGATAGTCTAAAAAAAGAACCAATGATGAATGTATCTAGAAAATATTCACGATGTTTTCAGTTTGATTCTGTTCTCTTTTGTTTAAATTATCAGAATGTACCAAAATAAAAAAGGCCTTAGAAACAGACTCACATCCCTGCATATTTTTTGTGTTTTTCAGCACATCATAAACATATCATTCCCTTGTTTTAGGGCCTCTGACTGCTGGATGAAATGTGTCACTCAAACTTTCATTTTTATGAAAGATATACTTTTTAACTCGGTGTGTTTGTCCTGGTTTGTCCTGGTTTGTCCCAGTGAAGGATTCCAGCACACAATGAGGTATTAAACAACAAAAAGTGTGTTTCTCCAACAGTTTAAGTCTCTGAACACCTATAAAAGAAGTTCAATCAGAATCATAAAATCATTCTTTCAATTGTTTGTGGTGGAATAACTTTCTGGAAACTATTTTTTTCAACAATGTAGTGATGGCAAAATGAAGCTTTGAATGAAGCATCGAACCACTTGGACAATTGTGTCGGAAATAGGTTCATTTCTCGAAGCTTCAGTTACAGCGACCTCTCCTGGCGAAGTGCAAGGCTGCAGTGGGTTTAACGTATCTTTGCCTTGAAAAATATTCGATGCACACACACACACTAAGACTAAATATCATGTTCTATTTGCAATTAAAGATTGATAATTGTGTGTATTGGGTTATTGAGAAGAGACTAGAGAGTGCTGGACATTTTTTTGGGCGGAGACGGCCTTTTATCAGTTATTAAAGTATTAAAGTTGAAAAGCAATGATTAAAAGTTCATCCATTCCGGGCTTTGAACCAGCTGCGCGGCGGACATCGCAGCATTCAGGCCGCCGGCTCTATCCACTGGGCTATCTACTCCTTAAACAATTAAACTGTTTTTATATTACTCATAATTGTCTTTTTGTTCACAACTTCACATTTCGAAGTGTTTCCCGAGCCAGAACGACCTATCTTTCTTCCTGGCTTGCTCTATAATGATCCAATTCAAATGCAATACCAACAACAACTCAACAGCAACAACGCAAACTACGACAACAACCCACACATTGCGCATTGTTTAGAGCGGTTATAAAGTGTTGAAGCGCTCAAATTCTGAACTGTTTCAACCTGTCACCTGTCAGAATCGAGACGAGGCAGTGCATTGGATCACATGATTGGACCGCGAACCAGTGAGTTGATTCATTCAGGAAATGAAGCAGTTGCTGGTTCGGACGTCACATGTCACGTGATTTGAAGCAGTTGCTGCTTCTGACGTCATATGTCACGTGATTTGAAGCAAGCTTCGAATCACTGCTTCTATGGAAAAGGAAGTCCAGGGTTGAAGCTCCGTTCGAACTTTCTGGAAACTATTTTTTTCAACAATGTATAAATTAAGTAATTCTTTAAGCAAAAATGGCCAACATTTAGCATTAGCAACAAAAATGTTCACGCTAATTAACATTTATATCTGGCTCTTGAGGGCTCTGAAGTGAAATGTATTTATTGCACCAAATTCATCAATAAAAGTGAATCAAAGTTGATTTATTCAGCCCAATATCACAAATTATTATTTTGTCTCGGGGGGGCTTTATAGTTTATACAGAACATGAATACGCCAGAAATTCCCGGTGCTGTAATCTTTAAAAAATATTCCATAAAGACAGAAGAGTTGCTAGCCCTTTCTCAATTGTCAAATGTCCGCCTCCTCGACTCCTCGACTCCTCAGTCCTCCGGTTGTGACTCAGAAATCGATTTCAGCGCGCCATGTTGAAGGAAAACTCATTTCGGCCGGACTTATCTTAACCAATGACAGCCCTGCAAACTGTCTCTCCCCTGGATATTAGGCTACTTTTTTTATTTTATTAACTGCTTTAATCATGACGCGATTATTCCAGTGAGAACAGCTGCTGAGGTCCGTCCAGAAAGCAGAACAGTTTGTATAATATATATCACTCAATAATATATATAACAGGTCTAAAAATAACACTTTATTTGAAGGCTTTAATAGTTAGTAATATTTTCCACCACTTATCCATTAATCAATTTACCCAGAAAATAAGATGCAGATGAATCATTAATGAAAATAATTGTGAGTTGAAGCCCTATTTGTGAGGAGACTCAAACTGGTTGAGGATCATCTCACCCAGTAAAACATGTATTACAAATGTATTTTCTGGCAATAACTGAGTTGTGTGGAAGCTTAGAGGCAACATAATCAAGCTCAAAGCCAATACTGACATATCAGCAGCAGTAATTTAGCAAAAATAGCTTCTTTTTTTCTAAAAGTAAAAGTAGAAGTAGAAGTATACATATCTTGTACTTGAGTTAAAGTAGAAAACTATCTACTGTTTGTTTGTAGATATCTACTAAAGCCTGCAAATAAAGAATGTAATTCAGGCCTGTTATATATATTATTGAATGATATATTATACACACTGTTCTGCTTTCTGCACGGACCTCAGCAGCTGTTCTCACTGTAAACATTGCGTTACGATTAAAGCAGCCGTACAGCTGTGAAGAGTGTGGGACAACTTTCACGACATCAAGTGCCCTCCAAACACATCACCCTATTCACACAGGAGGAAAACCATAGTGGTGTTAAGAGTGAGGGAAAACTTTTCCTCAAAGTATCAGTCTTAAAGTCCATGAGCAAATCCACACTGCATAGTTTTGAACAACTATGAGAGCCAAGCTAGCTGTTTCCTCCTCCTGATGTCCTGAGAGCTGTATTGTTATATTTTAAGAGTCTTTCTGAATTGAAGTCTGACTAACAATTGTTTATGTTCTAACCAGCGTTCACACTATGCCAACACGAGGCCACAGAGATGCTGTTTCTCCCGATTTAATTCATGTTTGTAACGGTTCCTGATCTATAAAGAATTGTTTCACTATGCTGTTTTTCAACTAACTTTCTAATAGCCTTGTTTTTCCTTTTATAAAATATTATATCTCCAGGGTTTAATTGCTAGCCTCGTTAAGCTGCATTGAAGGAATTTAGTTTCACTGTTCATTAATCTGCAGAGTAGTTTTTCGAATAATCTGTTTGGTTAATAAAATGTTGTGACTTTAAACTTTGATTGGGATGTTTTGATAGTTGAGTTAGCAGTCTGTTCTGGTCTAAAAGAAGAACCAATGATTAATGTATCTAGATATTTAGGATGTTTTCAGTTTGATTCTGTTCTCTTTTGTTAAAATTATCAGACTGTACCAAAATAAAAAAGCCCTTAGAAACAGACTCACATCCCTGCATATTTCTTTGTTTTTCAGCACATTATAAACATGTCATTCCCTTGTTTTAATGAATAAAGACAGGAGGGAACTGTTTAAACAAATTGTCCACGGACATAAAGACAGGCCGGGCTTCAAGGGCACCCAGGAGAAAACAGCTTTGTTTTTATTTATATATACTGTGTATATATAGTACAATCTGAGTACTTCTACTTTTACTTAAGTACAAGATCTGAGTACTTCTACTTTTACTAAAGTACAAGATCTGAGTACTTCTACTTTTACTTAAGTACAAGATCTGAGTACTTCTACTTTTACTAAAGTACAAGATCTGAGTACTTCTACTTTTACTCAAGTACAAGATCTGAGTACTTCTACTTTTACTCAAGTACAAGATCTGAGTACTTCTCCACCTTTGTAAGTACAGTAAGGCAGTAAGGAGCGCCTTGAATCTCTCAGTCAGAGCTGGTTGATGTTGCTGGGAAAGAGAGGTTTGGCGCCCTCTGCTGGTTTTCTTCAGGTGCTGATGAACTAAAATATCTCAAAAAGAACAATTATTTAAACTGGCACTCAAAACAGCAAAACCATAGCTCCAAAACTCTAAACACATTTTCAGCTCTGCACCCACATTTCACTTCAACATGGCCCTTCCTGCAAACTCTGCACACGGTTCTGTAAGTAAAACACGGGAATCTGACGTAAAACACTGCCATTACTGTAAAACTGCAGCAACATTAACCGTAGAACCCTAGAAATGTGCAATTTGAGGAAGTAACTTGAAGTTAGTTGGTGGTGGTGGTTTTTGCATATTACATCCTATTTAAAACACTGAAGTTAGTTTGATCATTAAACACTGAGCTATTTGCATTTTAAAAATAGATACAGTATATCTCTCAAATTATTTATTTATTAGACTTTGTATTTGTGATCTCTCATTATCTGCTAGCTCCTGTCTGATTTCAGTATCAGAGTTCCTGCTTCCTCTGGAGTTTCTTTTAATCATCTTTGAACAGCTGTTATGTAACCTCCACACACTGTGTGTGTGTGTGTGTGTGTGTGTGTGTGTGTGTGTGTGTGTGTGTGTGTGTGTTTGCATTTGTGCAACTGTTTCCTATCAAACAGAACTAAATCAGATCTGAACTGAGCAGGGCTGCAGCTCATGTTTTAAGAATCAGTGTTCATTATACACCTGAACATCAGCAGGAGAGGACTCTTTAAAGTAGAGACACTACATACTGATATACACCTGAACATGGTTCGCAACATGCAAGCCGACCGCACCAACTCTGCTATACAATATAGCAGAGAGGAACTTATTCACATCCGAAACTCGGTGGACAATAACCCACCGATAGACAATGGAGATTCGCCATGGCTACCTGTTGCTGTCCTACCTGAGAGACGCAAGAAGAACACCAAGCGGGGGACCCGCGCCGGGTTGCTGGTCAGACTGAGGAAACGAGAAAACCGACCCCCTCCTCCGAGCATTCTTCTGGCTAATGTTCAATCCATTGAAAATAAGCTAGATGAACTCAGAAGTTGGATTGCTTTTCAACGGGACATTAAGACTTGGCTCAACCCCGCTATCCCGGACTCCGCCATTGTTCCTGACGGATTCACTATTTTTCGTCAGGACCGGATTGTTAACTCGGGGAAAAGTAAAGGTGGCGGTGTGTGTGTAATGACTAATAACAACTGGTGCACAGATGTGAAGGTTATTTCTTCTGACTGTTCCGCTCATTTAGAGCACCTTATGATCACATGCCGGGCTTTTCACCTGCCGAGAGAATTCACATCTGTTGTGATTAGAACAGTGTATATTCCGCCGCTAGCCGACAATAACACGGCACTCGAACAGCTGTTTGGGATTATCGACAAGACCGAGACTTCGCGGCCAGAGGCGGCGTTCGTTGTGGCCGGGGATTTTAACACCGCTAACATGAAGAAGGTCCTGCCGAAGTACTACCAACACATCAGCTGCCCGACGCGCGGGGGAAACATACTGGACCATGTTTATTCCCCTGTGCAAATCAACTCCTCTGGAAAACCAAAACATTGTAGCCCTCAATTGTGCCGCCCAGTAGTACCACTGAAAATGTGGTAGTTGTAACCTTCCCCTATCGTAAGGTAAATACAACAGAGTCTAAGTCTCGGCTTCCTGTTATTCCAAATACATTTAGAAAGTAGCTTTCTTATTTTAGAGAAAAATGGAGGAGGAGGTGCTAGTGGGATTGATTGAAAAAGATGTAGACATTTTGGCAATATACTCATCTTAATTATATTAATTCTTCCCACGATGGACAGAGGCAATGTTGTCCACCTAGTGAAATCTTCTGACACTTTAGCTAACATGGGTTCGTAATAGAGTGGTGCAGTTACGAGTCCTAAAACCCGGAAGTGAGTTAGCATTTTACCACTACGGGTTCCCCTCGTCTTAGAGTCAATGGGATTTCTCCATAGGATTTGGGAAAATAGCTCGAAATAAGGTCTGTGGTTGACACACATTTAAGAGACGGATCACATTTTGTTCTAAGACATTAAATACATCAGCAGTGACCCCACTGGTGACTTTTGAAGAGTTTACGTGTCTTAAAAACGATGGTTGTTAACAAGTGGCTTAATAGGACTACAGAAGTTGTCGACGTTGTACTTCATTACACCGAACACGTAAACACTCCCGCTAAGTAAGTTTGTTTGCCCTGTTCTGCTTGTCTGCTTGAGAGCAAGTACCTGCGCTCTTGCAAACTGTTAAAACAAAAGCTTCAACTTGTACAATTTTGAATCTGTATTTTTGAATATCGATCTTAAGTTGGTGTGACGTTGAAGCAGCGACCCTGTTGTAGTTCGTTTATAGCATAACGTTAGCATTTTGCTTCTAGCGATTAGATTTATGATTCGAAATTATAAAAGTAGGGTACATGTGGAAATTATCCGGCTGAACAAAACGTGCATTTATCAAACAGGTTTGTTTTCCACAGACCTTATTTCGAGCTATTTTCCAAAATCCTATGGAGCAATCCCACTGCTTTTTTGTCGAGGGAATCCATGCGCAGCTTATTTCCGAGTAAATACGTCATCCCTGCACCGCTCTATTAGATGCACTGAGAATGTTTATCTTTGCTGTAATTGTAATATCCAGATAAGCAAAACCATCTATGGCATTTACAAATGGGAAAGATCATTTTTGATTTCTTCCCTCCTGTTCATAAAACTTAAAACCAGAGAATTTACCAAATTGATTGATTACTTTTAAGAGGGATGGAATTGATTTAACAAGACGTGATAAAAACACTATGGCATCATCAGCATACAATGCTATACGATGCTCTAGGTCCCCTGTCTTAATACCATAAATCAAAGGGTGTGATCGTATGGCTATTGCCAACGGCTCCATGGCTATCACAACAAGTAGAGGCGAAATATGAGAGCCTGTCTCCGTGCCGCGAAAGAGTATAAACGGTTGTGAAATACAATTATTGGTTAATACTACTGCAGACAAATCAACAAACATAATTTTAATCCATTTAAGAAAGTAGTCATCGAGACCAAAGCGCTTACAAGACATACAAAAACAAACTAACAAAGATAATACGATGTAGCAAAATGGATCATTACAACAAATGATTGGAGGATAACAAAAATAACATTAAACACATGGCATGTATTAAATACCATTATTAAAAAAGGAAATGGAAAGGCACAATACCCAAACTGTTTTCTGTCCAAAAACGATACAGTAATTTATGACATGACCTCAGTTGCTGAAGATTTCAATAAGTACTTTGTCAATGTTGGTCCTTGTCTAGCTGGGGAAATTCCAAATACTGGAAGTAGTGAAGGTGTAGAAAGTAAAGATATATATGTGAAGGAAACTATATTCTTAAGAGGGACTGATGAAAATGAAATTATTGACACAGTTAAAAAACTTAAGAGTAAAAGGTCTACAGACTGTCATGATATCGACATGTATACAGTTAAAAACATTATTGAATGTATAGCCAAACCACTAACTCACATCTGTAATCAGTCAATACAAACCGGTGTATTTCCAAATAAAATGAAAACTGCTAAAGTCATACCAATACATACATCTGGAGATAAACATGTACTGTCAAACTATAGACCAATTTCATTGCTCTCACAATTTTCTAAAATACTGGAAAAAATCTACTATACAAGACTAAATGACTTCATCACCAAACATAACATACTCTATGAACAACAATATGGTTTCAGAGCAAACAGAACCACATCATTTGCAGTTATAGAATTTATGGAACACATTAGTAAGGCAATAGAAAAGAAAGAATATGCAATAGGGATATTTCTGGACCTTAAAAAGCTACCTACATAACAGGGAACAGTATGTTGAACTACAAAGCCATAAATCACAACTACTGCAGGTTACATGTGGGGTGCCTCAGGGCTCTGTCTTGGGGCCATTACTATTTACACTGTATATTAACAATATATGTGAAGTATCAAAAACTATTAAAACCATTCTTTTTGCAGACGACACAAGTCTACTCTGCTGTGGGGACAATTTAGAACAGCTATTGGTCACAATGGAAAAGGAACTGAGCAGGATGAAGATCTGGTTTGACCAAAATAAATTAACATTGAACGCAAGCAAAACCAAACTCATAATATTTGGGAATCGATCGACCAATACAGAGAAGAAACTCACTATAAATGGCGTCCAATTAGAAAGAGTATCGGAAATAAAATTCCTTGGAGTAATCATAGACAATAAATTAAGTTGGAAACCACATATAAGCTATATCAAAGCCAAAATATCCAAATCAATAGCAATTCTGAATAAAGCCAAATACCTAATTAATCAAGCTTCCTTGTTTATGCTGTACTGCTCCTTCATACTTCCATACATGATGTATTGTGTGGAAGTTTGGGGGAACACATATAAAACAAATACACATCCTATCTTCATCCTGCAAAAAAGAGCCATACGAGTTATACATAAAACTACGTACAGAGAACCAACAAATACATTATTTATCAAACTAAAAACACTAAAACTACAAGACCTGGTTGACTATAAAACTATTCAAATTATGTTCAAAGCCGCAAATCAACAATTACCTCATAATATCCAGGGACTTTTCACATGGAGAAAAAGCATGCACATGTTGAGAGGAAACTGCATTTTCAATAAACCACCCGTACGAACAAATGCCAAACTTCATTGCATCTCATCAAAAGGTGTTAGTCTGTGGAATAACTACTGATGCACTGAAATATTGTACAAGTCTATATAAACTGAAAGTATTATTTAGGAGCCAAATCATTAATGGTTATGAACAGGACCTGTAAAATCCCATTTGTTATTTCTTGTAATTGTAAAAGTAATTTCTTTCTGATTGTTTGGTAAAAAAACAAAAAACAAACAAATTAACAAGACAAACATGTCGCTGATGACGATGACCTAATATTTTATTTATAAGGAAAATGTATGCTAGAGAGGGTAGGACCAGAAAAGTTTTTTTTAAGCTTCTTTTTGCCCCTGTTGAACATGACAGAGACTATTTGAGAATTATTGTTCTTTTTTTTTGTATTATTATTTTTTTGTACTTTGTTATAATTATTATGAGTGAGAAGGAGGGAAAAAAGAAAAAAAAGAATATATATATATATATTATTATTATTGTATGTTTTGTTTCTGACAAAAAAAAAGCGCTTAAGCACTTCTAGCAGATAGGGCCATTCGACTCTGTCAAACGCCTTTCCTGCATCGAGTGACAAAATGGCCTTGTCCGGGGTTCCTTCACAAAACGTAAACCCTCCTTACATTATGGAATCCCTGAGGATTTTTAACAAAGCCGCTTTGATCTGTGTGTATCATCTGTGGCAGGAACCTCTCCAGTCCCATAGCCAAGGCTTTAGCAATGATCTTTGCGTCAGAGTTCAAAAATGGAATTGGTCTGTTAGAGCCACATTCGGATGATGATTTACCTGGCTTTAAAATAAGAGTTATTAAGGCACTTTGTAGCGAAGGGGGGAGGCTGCCCTGCTCGAATGATTCCATGCATACATGTTTAACAATGGGGCTATCAATTTTGCATTGAAAAATGTATAAATGTAAATTGGATCCCGTCAGGTCCTGAGACCTTACCACCTTTCATGTTAACCTCTTAATACCTCATTGTGTGCTGGAATCCTTCACTGGGAACAAACACGGACAAACACACCAAGTTAAAAAGTATATATTTCATTAAAATTAAAGTTTGAGTGACACATTTCATCCAGCAGTCAGAGGCCCTAAAACAAGGGAATGACATGTTTATAATGTGCTGAAAACACAAAAAATATTCAGGGTTGTGAGCCTTTTTTATTTTGGTACATTCTGACAATTTAAACAAAAGAGAACAGAGTCAAACTGAAAATATTGTGAATATTTTCTAGATACATTCATCATTGGTTCTTCTTTTAGACCAAAACAGACTGCTAAATCAACAGGAAATATCAAAACCAATCATAGTTTAAAGTCAAAACATTTTATTAACCAAACAGATTATTTGAGAAACTACTTGGCAGATTAATGAACAGTGAAACTAAATTCCTTCAATGCAGCTTAACGAGGCTAGCAATTAAAACCTGGACATATGATATTTTATAAAGAGGAATAAAAGAATATTAGAAACCATGGTTGAAACACAGCATAGTAGAACAATGATTTGAATTAAATCGGGAGAAACAGCATCTCTGTGGCCTTGTTTTGGAATAGTGTGACCAATGGTTAGAACATAAAAAACTATTAGTTAGATTTAGGAAAATACATGATGGGTTAGGGAGAAAACAGCATCTCTTCACACCAGTACGGTTTCTCTCCAGTGTGAACACGCTCATGTTTTTGGAGAGCACTTGATGTCGTGAACATTAGCCCACACTTTTCACAGCTGTACGGTTTCTCTCCAGAGTGAACACGTTGATGTTTTTTTAGATGACCTGATGTTTTTAATGTTAGCCCACACTCTTTACAGCTGTACGGTTTCTCTCCAGTGTGAAAACGCTGATGTGTTTTGAGAGCACTTGATGTCGTGAACATTTGCCCACACTCTTCACAGCTGTACGGTTTCTCTCCAGTGTGAATACGTTGGTGTGTTTTGAGAGTACCTGATCCAGCAAATGTTTTCCCACACTCTTCACAGCTGTACGGTTTCTCTCCTGTGTGAATACGTTGATGAGTTTGGAGATTACCTGATGTCGTGAACGTTTGTTCACACTCTTCACAGCTGTACGGTTTCTCTCCCGTGTGAATGCGGTGATGTGTTTTGAGAGAACCTGATGTAGTGAACGTTTGCCCACACTCTTCACAGATGTACGGTTTCTCTCCAGTGTGAATACGTTGGTGTGTTTTGAGAGTACCTGATACAGCAAATGTTTTCCCACACTCTTCACAGCTGTACGGTTTCTCTCCTGTGTGAATACGTTGATGGGTTTGGAGATTACCTGATGTCGTGAACGTTTGTTCACACTCTTCACAGCTGTACGGTTTCTCTCCCGTGTGAATGCGGTGATGTGTTTTGAGAGAACCTGATGTAGTGAACGTTTGCCCACACTCTTCACAGCTGTACGATTTTTCTCCAGTGTGACGTCTCTCTCTTCCTTTCGGTTTCTAAAACAGACAGACCGAGAAAGAGAGCATAAATACATATAAAGTTAACACAATAACAACTCACTTAATACAAACTTTCAGTTAAAAAAAAAATACTATTACTAACTGTTTGTGTTTATTATATTTGATACAGTAATACAGCAACATTCTAACCACAGTATATACCAGAGGTGGGGACTCGGGTCACATGACTTGACTAACATTGATAAAAGACTCGACTTGACATTCATGACTTGAGACTTGACTTAGGCTAGAGACAGATGACTCGAAAGGACTTTTTTAAATAAAATATGTTTTTTTGTATTGTACTAAGCACCTAAAAGGGCAATGAAAAAAGGAAAAAAAGAGAGAGAGAAAGTCTCATTCGCACAAGAAAGTTACCAGTGCACCAAGTAGGAAGTGGAGCGCACAGGAGACAGCCGTTTCATTGCAGACTGTTATGTTTATGTGAGGAAATGGCAGTGCATACAATATTTGAGATATATTTCAAACTCGGACTTCATAATAGGGACATTTTGGCCAGCTATTTGTTCAAGCACCGGATTGGCAAAACAGGAGAGGCTGTGAACCAGTCTGCCTTGATCTATGAATTCATGTCTGTGACTCTCACAGTATCTGCTGCCCAGAGCTGTTTTATAGAAGGAAAACCTCCTTCACTTCATGAAATCTCTGCAGCACCAGGAGGCAGTAACGTGCAACTCAGCAGAATCTGAGAAGAGCAGCACCAGCTGCAAAGAGCTGTGCCTTTTACTGTTTACTTCACTGTGTTTACCTTCATTAGAACAGCTAAAGAGCGACCGCAGGCTGCTACGTTTTAACCACACACCCATCTGCTTAGGGATGACTTATTAAAGGTGCGAAGGAGATGGCCGGGCCAGGTACTGGCATCATGTTTTTCTTCTCACTCTAGGGGGGTTATGGTGTTGCTTCACAAGTCTGTTCCGTTCCGAGTGAACAATATTATATCTGATACAGCTGGAAGATATTTGGTGATACAAGGCACTATGTTAAAATAAATCATCACCTTGGTGAATGTCTATGGCCCAAATGACGACAGTCCCGCTTTTTTTGAAAATCAATTTTTAATGGTTGCATCCCTCCCAGGCAAAGTAATGATGGCAGGTGACTTCAACTGCACTCTATCCCAAAACTTGATAATTCATCTGTGTTGAAATTAGAAATTAAAATTGGGCAATAACTACAGATCCGTTGGAAATTAATATTTGTTTCGTTCTATAAGAGGCTTTATCAATCTGATTATCCATTGAATTCGGTAAGTCAAAATACTTCCTAGATGGGCTGTCTTTTCCCAATATGTCTGTAGAAACAAAACTCGCAATGAATAGGGAACTGAACTTAGAAGATATTTCCAATGCCATTCTTAACATGAAAGGTGGTAAGGCCTCAGGACCTGACGGGATCCCAATTTACATGTATACATTTTTCGAAAAATTGATAGCCCCATTGTTAAACATGTATGCATGGAATCATTCGAGCAGGGCAGCCTCCCCCCTTCGCTACAAAGTGCCTTAATAACTATTTTAAAGCCAGGTAAATCATCATCCAAATGTGGCTCTAACAGACCAATTCCATTTTTGAACTCTGACGCAAAAATCATTGCTAAAGCCTTGGCTATGGGACTGGAGAGGTTCCTGCCACAGATGATACACGCAGATCAAAGCGGCTTTGTTAAAAATCCTCAGGGATTCCATAATGTAAGGAGGGTTTACGCTTGTGAAGGAACCCCGGATAAGGCCATTTTTTCACTCGATGCAGGAAAGGCGTTTGACAGTCGAATGGCCCTATCTGCTAGAAGTGCTTAAAGGGCCCATGTCATGCTTTTCCGGTTATTACCCATCCCCTTGTGTGTTATGAAGGTTTTTATGCATGTAAACAGTCTGCAGAGTCAAAAACCCTCAAAGTACACCCTGTAGCGAGTAAAACTCTAACACAGAAAAGACCTCCCCAAAACGCCTCGGAGATTTCTCATTTTCTTCCTGTGTACTCTGACGTGGGGATACCCAGAGGCCACACCCTCTGCCAGCATTTCACGAAACAAAGCTTCACAAACCTTTCAGTGATTCATGCCGGATATGTACAGCGTAGGGCACTGAAGAACGAGGCTGTTCCTACTTTGTTTGGACCAGCGGGAGATTCGGGTACACAACCTGTAAGTATTCATTGTTGTTTGTGTATTTATGATGTTTAAAACAAACAAGGTATCTACCACGAATGTTTAAATGGGTAAACGTTTTTCGGGCTACTAAAAAGCAGAGCAGCTGCGAGCAGCAACGAGCCTCTCAACGTCGCGACCAATCAGAGCACACTGGGCTCACAGGGAGGGGGGGGCAGGAGCTCCAACAAGCCGTTTAGGACAGAGAGTGAATACCGGTGAATACACATACTTTACAGAGATGCTGTATGAGAAACCAATGTGAGTTTGGAAAATTGCACAGTATAAATCTATTTTAGTATACCTCAACAATGGAATTATGATCAGTAGAAATGGCCATGACATGAGACCTTTAAGCACTTTGGTCTTGATGTCTACTTTCTTAAATGGATTTAAAATATGTTTGTTGATTCGTCCGCAGTAGTATTAACCAATAATTGTATTTCACAACCGTTTAAGCTCTTTCGCGGCACGAGACAAGGCTCTCATATTTCGCCTTTTTGTGATAGCCATGGCGTTGGCAATAGCCATACGATCACACCTTTTGATTTATGGTATTCATTACATTACATTACATGTTACTTGTTAGATGCTTTTATCCAAAGCAACTTACATACTCAATACTGTGGGCAATCCCCACAGGAGCAATTTGGGGTGAAGTGTCTTGCCCAGGAACACAACAACATGCTGACTGCAGTGGGGTTTGAACCTGTGACCCCCTGATCTGAACACCAACGCACAACCCACTGCACCACACATATAGCATTGTATGCGGATGATGTCATAGTGTTTTTTATCAGGTCTTGCTAAATCAATTCCATCCCTCTTAAAAGTAATCAATCAATTTGATAAATTCTCTGGTTTTAAGGTGAACAAAGATAAATCCTCTATTATGTTTCTCAATGAACAGGAGCGAAGAAATCCAAAATGATCTTTCCCATGTGTAAATGCCATAGACGGTTTTGCTTATCTGGGTATTAATATTACACCAAAGATAGACATTCTCAGTGTGTCTAATTACGAACCCATGTTAGCTAAAGTGTCAGAAGATTTCACTAAGTGGACAACATTGCCTCTGTTCTTAGTGGGAAGAATTATTATTATAATTAAGATGAGTATATTGCCAAAATGTCTATATATTTTTCAATCAATCCCACTAGCACTTCCTCCTTCATTTTTCTCTAAAATAAGAAAGCTACTTTCTAAATGTATTTGGAATAAAAGGAAGCCGAGACTTAGACTCTCTCTGTTGTATTTACCTTACGATAGGGGAGGGTTACAACTACAGATGTAGCATGTCATTTCGGACACCCCTACCCATGTGGGTCCGTGATCTGTACGGGGTGGGCTCTCGCTGAAAGGAAAACCCCCCGCATGACTTGATACGCCCCCTTGATAAATAAGTGTAATTATAATGAAACCAGCTGCAATGGATCATGGATCCACCAGGGGGAGCAGTGATTAAAAAGCTGCCACACTGGAACTCATGTGAAATAAAAAACAGCTCATAGATCTACAGTGGAGGTATCTGATATAGCGGATATTTGTTAAGATCCATATGTCACGGATAGGATCATATTCTGTGCTAAATATGAGACATTTAATCATTTACAAAACATCACCATGTTTTTATTTAACAAAATAATGTTGTTTAATCCACGTTGGCGTAAGTACAAAACCATCGCTATGTTTTTTCATCAGGAAATGCAGACTGGCTCAAACAAACGATTTTTAATCCTCATCCTCACGATCATTTAATGTATCCTATGTTCGCCGAATTGACATGAAAAGCACTAATAAATGTAGTTTAATCCACGTGAGTTTACAAATACAAAATAATCGGTTTGTTTTTATATGACATCCGACGGGAGGAAATGCAGTGCTTACGACTCTCACTACCGATTTTTAATCCTAATTTAATCATCATCTTCACCACGATCATTTATGTTTCGCCGAATTGACAAGAAAGCACTGACAAATATGAATATACTGTAGTCAACTTCATTAAAACTTTGTTAACTTGCCCAAACTCAGTAATTCACTAAAAATAGGTTTATTTTTAATGAAGCCTCGTCATCTCACCATGGGCAAACGGGCTATAATATTATACTATTGTTAATAGTTTACTGTATTATTAGTGTTTAATATTACTGCTATAACAATCACACATTGAGTTAATTGTTGTGCAATGTTAAAATCAGACCGTTGTTTTTTCTTTAAATAGTCAGAATGAAACGGCAGCTCTCAGGTGATCAGCTGTGTGTTTACACACCTAATGGCCCATCAGCCATGGCCTCCACCCCCTTCTGAGTGACAAGCTTACAGTTAGCTGTCTTTGTGTATTGCAACCAGGGAGAGCAGTGATGGACGCTGCCACAACACGAATTACACATATGATGTTTGTCAATTTAAAAGATAATTTTGCAAGTAAAAAAAAAAGAAATGTGTCGTAAAACTGTGAAGTAACACTTTTTTTTGTGTGAAACCGCTCAATGAACTACATCTCTCTTCTCACACCACACACCAAGACGGCCGTCACGTTGGCACATTTCACTTCTTTCTTTCAGAATGAGGTGAAAAGTATTAAACGAGGTGAAAATCACTACAAGTCTGGGCATGTTGAGAACTGTACATACACAAAAGGGGAGTTAGTCGGTTCCGTAAGAGCCAGCATGCGGGACCGGGATTCTGGGATTTGTAGTCTTTCTAGTTGCATATTTTCCACTATTCATTAACCCTGAAACCCCCCTCTGTTAACAAGAGATACTGTAGTAGCCTATGTTGCGGACTCTTTGTTTAAAACTAATTGCCCATCGGAATGTGTGGAGAAAGTCTCCCAAGGGGGATGGGAAACTTCTGACTATTGTCACATTCCGATCGGAATTACATGCAGGGCAGCATTGCCGGTCTGAAAGGGTCTCTGGAAATATCAAACCTTTAATTAAAGTTTTAAAAACAGTGACAGGTTAAAATCAGAGGTGGAAGAAGTATTCCGATTATTTACCTAGGTAAAAATATGTGTTAGAAGCAAATGTCCTTCATTCAAAATTGTCAATAGCCCAAGTGAAAAGTATTATCATCTGAAAGTAAAATGAATCATTATGTTATTAGTATTAAATACATATAATTTGTACAACTTATATTTAGAAATACTCCGTTGTAATTATTGATGCATAAATGTGTTCATCCATTCAATGTGGCATCTGCTATAATGGGGTTAATGTTAATGTGCTATAATGATATTACTTAATAATAACACATTACTGTATAATACGTGATAATGTATGAGTTGATTTACTTCGATCTACTGTACTGTGTACACCACAACAATATTACAAAAAATATACTGCACATTAAAGCAAACTATTGTAAAGGTAAAAGTATGAGCATAAAAAATAAATAAGTGTAAACATTTACATTATTATTATGATTATTTAATATGTAAAGACTATATATTATTGAATTACAATTAAGATAATAAGATTAGATATACTTTATTTGATCTAAAATATTGATGTTTTTTCGTTATAGTAGCCTGTGAAAACCATAACAAATAAGTGATTAAATGCTCTTCAGCAAACACAACTGCAGAGCTGCAAACATTGCAAACAAACTGAAGACCTAAGTTCACCCAGTTGTCTTTGTGTATTTGTGAATGAAGCGCCATCTCATGGTTAAATCCTGGAATTGAACAAATGGGGAAATTTGGCAACGCCCCCAGCCACTGGGATCCGCTGGGTTTTTGGTTGGAATCCGCTGGGTGGAGTCCTATCTGGAGTGCTACATCTGTACCACATTTTCAGTGGTACTACTGGGCGGCACAATTGAGGGCTACAATGTTTTGGTTTTCAAGAGGAGTTGATTTGCCGTGGTTACGAGTTGAGTTGTTGTCTTCAAAGGGTTTGATGCTGGATAGCTTTCTATACTCTGCTCCTTCTGAAAATCTAAGGAAAAAAATAATGAATCCCTTTGTGAAAATAAAATGTTTGTCTGGCATGAAGCACATAAATATAGAGGCGACTCCCCAATGTTGTCTTGTTTCTCCCCTATTTGGGGCAATGAACTCTTCAGCCCGGGTAAAAATGACATGGGCTTCCAAACATGGTTAAGTACGGGTATTGTAAGGCTACTAGATTTATATGAGGACAGCAACCTAATGTCGTTTGATGAGCTGAAAACAAAGTATGACGTGCAAGTTTTATATTGGCAAACTTAAACAACATGTTGCAACAACCTCCTATGTCCACACTAGAGATACTGTCTATAAAAAACTGTATCGGCAAAGGGCTGATTACTCAATGTTATAACATAATGGTTGCAAACCATAAAGACAACTTAGAAAGTAAAAGACAGGCATGGATAAAAGATGTAGAAGAGGATATTTTAGAGGATGATTGGGGTAAAATGTGTTCAAAGATTGACTATATCTTCACTTCTAAAAAGGGGTGAATTAATAATCTTTTTTCTCAAAGCAATGATAAACCTGTGAGTTGGATGTAGAAAAGTCAGAATCAATATAGATTTTTTTAAATTTTAAAGTAAATTCAGATTGAACATAGTAAAAAAATGTAAATTATAGTGTCCGTCAAAAAAAAAAGAAGTTTACTTATAGTGAAAACCACCCTTGAATGATGGGATAGTAGACTAAAAGCTTTAGGAATCCAAACTATAACATATAATAAGTACCCTGTATCAAGATTGATGCAAAACAAGTGACATTTGACCTTTTTAGGGAGATTTAGAAGAAGAAAAACCACTTCTGGGGTCATTTGGGTGTATTTCCCATATCTCTGGCCCCCCTCGTTCGATTTTGATGATTGACATCTCTTTTTAACCGTTAGAGCCAATATAATCGAGGGGAAGTTCCTAAAAATCCATCTAAACATTACCCATTGGTGAATGAGTGATGCGTTGCCAGAATGCCCCGGAACCGGAAGCTGCGATACAATCTGGTGGCTATCGTAGCAGCTAATAAGAAAACTCCGTTATTGACATAAAAATGGAAGGATGAATTATCAGTAATCATTTCAAAGTGACACAGACACATTGGATTAACCTATGGATTAACCTTCAGCAGCGTTTTTATCGTTTATATGCCATTGAACACAACTTTTGATCAGAACACAGCAACGGTAAGACTTATTTTCCGATTTGGTCCCGTAAAGCAAATGTCTTTGTTGTTGTTTGTTGTCATTTCGTCGCGAGTTCTGGTCGCTCAGTGATGATACTAATACCTGTAGAATCTGTGGAATCTCAGCTTGCTAATCGACATCTTGTTTGTGCAGATACGATAAGTAATAAGGTTATTTTTACGTGAGTTCTGTGCTAAGTGTGTTAGCATTTTTTCGCTCAGGGCTAATTTAGACGTTTCTTGTGAGATTTGTATTTTGTTTCGGTAAAAATGTTTCATATCGTCAGTTAGCTGAGTTTCTTACCGTTAATCGGGTATGACACATTAATAGGTTTTTAAATGTCAAGAAGCCCTGAGACACAGTTTCGTGAAAAAAAAACAGCTTAACAGGTTAATACACGTCTTAGATTAATAAAATATAATTGGATAATGAGAACGTACATCACCCCTGTGATGTTTATCAAGTTTAACCCTAACATTCCTGATCTATGTTATAAATGCAAGATCCATCAAGGTACCCTGTATCATTGCTTGTGGGATTGTGTAGAGCAGGGGTGCCCAATACGTCGATCGCGATCGATCGACCGGTCGATCGCAAGGGTAGTGTGGGTAGATCGCATGGCATTTAAAAAAAAGAAGAAAAAAAAGTTAGCCTATCATCCATCCTTACTATGGCATTTGCCACTTGATTGAAGTACAGGTATGCCAGTATGAGTTGTATTGTGCCATACAGGTTCATGCAGTTATGAGGGGGCCTCACCTCCTCATCTGAAGCGCAAATGCGGCGCACTATTATCCGCTTATGCGGCGCAATTAGTGTAAACGCGCCACAGTTTATCCGCCGTGTACTCCACTAGCCCCCCCCCCCCCCCGACACAGATTGGGCAAGGGCGGCCCTGTAGGTAGATCATTTGGGCTTGGTCATTTTAAAAGTAGCTCCCAAGCTGAAAAAGTGTGGGCACCCCTGGTGTAGACTAGAGGTTAAAAGATTTTGGACTTGGTGACAAGATATATTTCCCAAATAACCTTGTTGCCAACACCTTTAAGCCCTAAACTTTTTATTTTAACCATTTATCCAGAAGACTGTTCGCTATCGGTTAGGGAAAGAAAAATGGTTATCCTATGCCTTCTACAAGCCAGGCGCTCAATTGCTTTGTGTTGGAAAAATGTTGGTGGCCCCTCCCTGGGCCACAGGTTAAACAATTTAACTTTGAGTCTGGCTCTTGAGAAACTCACATATATACTAAGGAAGAAAGCTTCTGAATTTTACACCATTTGGGAATTGTTTTTGGAATTTATAAAAAGTGGGGACATTGCAGAAGCGATGGAAGGTTAAAGTGAAAAGGCTAAACTACTGTGAGGAAATGTTGAATATGGTTAATCTATTTGGAGAATTGTAAGCTGTACTCTGCTCTGTTTGTGGGTGTGCTTTTATTGTATTGTTGTTGAATTTGCTAATGTAATTATATTCTTGGTCTGTACTTAAACTGATGATTCTAGTATCTGCACACTTTTTTAATAATTATTTTTTAATCTGCCATATGTCTAATGTTGGGGAATGTTCGGTTGTGTTTGTGTAATGTGATAAATGTAAAAGTCAATAAATAAATGTTTAAAAAAAAAAGAAATACAGTAACATTCTAATCAGAGTAAATACAGCAACTTTCTAACCTATATCCAACCATATTGTGCATTAATATTGTATTTTCTAAACAGGTAGTGATCTTTCATTTGGGGATAACAGTGTAAGGAATATATTGTGATGAAGTGCACACTCACCTGAGCTCCAGGGGTCTCTTTGTTCTCCTCCATGCTGCTCTCAGTGCTCCTTCTCCGGCTGTGTCTCTGAAATAATCAACACAACTACAGCTGACACAAAACAAGACAACTCAATACAACCGACAGAAAACAAAACAAATCTACAGCTACGTCTTAGGTTAATAGCAGAGGCGAGAAGTAACTAAGTACATTTACTCAAGTACTGTACTTAAAGACCCAGTGAAGTGTGCGCCGGTGCATGATCTGTTATGCTAATACGTATAGTAATGACCAAAATTGTCCATTGGAACCCATATCAAAGATGTTGGAATAGCAACGAATTTGACGAGTTTTGAATTTTCCGCTGGGAAATCTGCAGTCGACCTCCGCCTTCGTGGGCGTGGCTTGCGATCTACTGCGTGACGTCACAAGGTGGGCCCAGCCGAAGTGTTTACATTCACCACCGTTCATTTTGTCTCTGTTTCAAAGTCGAATTTACCAACGTTTTTGAGCGAGTATTTTATTGGAAATTGTTTCGCAGTCGACTGGAAGTGATTGCCAATCGAGAAAACCTGACAATGGAGGCGACTGAAGAAAAAGGGAGGAAAAACACACGGGAAGCGATGCATTGCCGCTGGCTGTGGTAATGTCAAGTCTGCCGAAGTGGCGATGTTTCTGTTCCCAAAAGATGAAGGTGAGTGGCTGGTGTTATTGTTTCGTAGATTCGTAGATTGTTTATGAAAAATAAAGGCCACTGTGTTTGTGTTACTAACAAGACTATCAGGCGGCAGAGCTCAAGTCGAGTTTCTCCGCCTGGAGATATTCTCACTATTTCACTTTTGTCGAGCACAAAGAAAAGAACGTTTTAGTTAAATGTAAGTTGTGTCTTGGCGGGTCAAAGATCCTATCGACTGCCCAAAACAGCAATTAAAATCTGTTGAAACATCTGCAGAAACAACATGCTGGGACGAAGCTAGTAGCTAAGACCACAGACCCAGACTCATCCGACGCCACTCCACCTCCACCTAAGCAACAGCGGCTGGATTGGCACTTTGAAACATATCTTTGTGTTTGTGTTTGTATAGACCACATTGCTTAGCAGAGTTCAGTGATGCAAATGCATGTCAAGTTGATCAACAGGTTGTATTATTCTCCGATGCAATAACAGTACTGAAATGAAGGCTACAGTATAAGGGCATTAATGGGTGCCCTTTTTTAAGTAACTAAAAAGTTACTTTTCACAGTAACGCATTACTTTTTGGTGTAAGTAGTGAAGTAACTAGTAATTGTAACTAGTTACTGGTTTTCAGTAACTAGCACAACACTGCATGTGAACATGAATGTTGCATCATGCTATGAACAGATGAATGTATGATCAGGTGATGGCCAATCCTGTGTGTAGATCTACTCTAGATCTATGACAAAATATTGTCCTCAACTAAATTGACTTCCATGGCCACTTTCCTCATCTATCCTGTCCGAAAAGCTGTCAAAATCACTCATTTCTCTCGCACCAGTATCACTTTCCGAAGTCTCCGCCATGTTTACAATCACAACTGGGCCCATCTTGTGACGTCACAGCCGCTATCGTCTGCAGCAGCGGTAGGCTCAGACGGCCGTTCACGGGATGAAAAATTTGCGATGTTTATCTCGTCCCTCGCACTTCCTAAAAAATTATTTTAGCCATGAACAGGTACAATGATATGTAAGAAATGAAACTGCCATTTCATTTTGGCGCAAAAAAATGCACTTCACGGGCACTTTAAGTACTATTTAGAGGTACTTGTACTTTACTATTGAAAAGCAATCTAACTTCGATACAACCAACGTTAATATCTAGGTCGTCTCCGATACCGAGCTCCGACGCTGATAAGGCTCCGGAAAACGGCCGTCCTACGTTTAGGACTAACCCCCCAGAATCTAAAGTGCCGTTTTCTCTTTCGTATAGCCCCGGGCTTCTCAAACTCCGGACCAAGGTCCGGATCCGGACCGAACTGCAAATCAATCGGGCAGGCAAGTGCTTGGACCAGAAGGTAGATTAAGAAGGTCCACAGCAACGACAACATGAAACACCCTTTAATTTACTGCAACGAATTGTCGGGAAACCCCCTCAAGGGCCCCATGCAAAGCGCGCCGTAAGAAACTGCTTCTTAATTTCAGTTTCGTTTCTCCGCTCCGGTGGGGATGACTTTACTGGCATTGATCCGGACCGGTGACCTTGTATGTTCACACGAGGCCGTAATGGAACCGCGGAAACGGCCCCCTAAAACGGACCCCTAAAACGATAACGGGTCCCAAGGTGGATAGATCTGCGGACGCAACGCTCTGGGGGGGCAAACGGCTCCGTGTGTACGTCCTATACGATCATTTTCCTGATAACGATGAAGCCATAGCCCCGCCTCTCCTGCTCACTGCTGTAGCATGGTCAGTAGGACTCCTGATATTGTCTTAAATGCAGCTTTCTTTTTCTTTGAAGTCGTAGGCTCTTCTTCTTCTGTCTCCTCATTGGGTCTTTTCCCCTTTCCAAAGAAGCTACTTAAAGTATGGGTTTATCGCTACAGGTGATTCTAATTCAGCGTAATGGTGAGTTGTATTTTTATGCACTTTATATTTGGCCCAACGCAAACTTATATGATGAAGCCCTCTGTGTTGCGAGCGTCGACGTGGGGGGGGGTGTAAGGCTTCCTCCGCAAGATGAGGCTTCCTCCGCAAGATGAGGCCCCCTCCGCGAGGTGAGGCCCCCTCCGCGAGGTGAGGCCCCACGCAGTCTGCGTGATCTGCCTGTAGGGAGGGACGGCCCTGGATCTGCTTACGCATTTACTTTGATTACCTCCTTCTTTTGCAGATGTGCGAGAGACTTTGAGACAGCAAACTGTCTTGAGTCAGTGTTTGAACGGGCAGATTGTCTATATACTGCAGCATATAAATGAAGCCTGCAATAAATAAATAAAAATCGATTGAACTATAGCCGAACTATAACCAATTAAGGTCTTACTTGCATGTTATCTAATTGTCTGTGCCGCAGACACAATTTTTTTTTGTTGCAATTATATGCCTTTGTGGTGTGTTTGATTGCAACATTCAACTCAATGGAAAATAGCTAACGTTACAACCATAGACAGAACGAAAGCGGATCTAACCAGTTAACACAATAACCAGTTAAACAGGAACACAGGTCGTATTATTTTATTTCTTCATATTTATCCCCCCACAACTTGAAGGCTGGTCCGTGAAAATATTTTCTTACATGAAACCGGTCCGTGGCGCAAAAAATGCCCCTTTCACACCAACGCGGTTCCTTTTCAAGCTCCGTGCTTGCGCTTTTCTGGTTCGGAACCGGTTTTTCTTTTCAGCCTCCGTTTTGTTCACACCGCCCAGAGCCCAACTGGTGCTGCCGCTGCTGCATCATAACGTCACCGTTTACGTCGCTGATTTTCTCACCAATGGCGCTCACAACAACAACAATGGGGGACTGCGTCGGGTCGATGATCGTGTTACTTTTAATCATACGAAGCCAGATTAAATGAAATGACTAATTCTCAACCCTTATACTTTTCTCCAGAGTGCCGTGGTTCATTGTTTATTATTGTGTTTCAGCGGCATTTACCGACCGCTGTGCTGCTCGTCCACCGGAGATTATTCTCCCGTTAACTCATGGCAGCGGCCGCTGTAAAGTATTCACTGTCTGACTGTCACACAAGCAGCTGATACATATCCCCAATTCCCCATAAGTGAATGTGTGTCAGTATGAATTGACGCTGTTTGGCATCACAACGCTGTTATTAAAGTGTCTCTGGTATAAAATGGGTGATGTTAGCATAGCAACCGAAGCTAAACTTACAATCTTGACTACTTGTGCTATCATATTGTGGCAAAAGCCGTTTTCTACAGGCACATTTTACCGGCGCATTTTTCATTATGATTCCACTTGTGATAGTCGGACATGACAACCTGTGCAGCCCATTTATTGATTCCATGCGATAGCTACTATAAAACAAAACAAAACGTCTGCCTGCTCTCCACAATGATCAATGACAGCGAACGGATGGTCAAAGTAAGGTACAGATAAACAGAATCACAGCCTGGTTAGTGTTGCCTGACTTTATAAAGTGTTTGGTTGCGTTCTAGTCACTTTGCTCAGCGCTACTGCTTGTTAAAACTTTTATTTGCCGTACTCGCCATAAACTGTTAGATCAGGTTAATGCCGCCTTTGCCCCCGCCTCCAACGTAAGCGTGACGTATGCAGTTCTTGCTTCTAGACCGACAATTTTTTGGAGCTTGGTAAAAACCGGTTTTCGGGGAAAAGAGCCGGCTCCGCTGCGGTGTGAACAGGAAAAAACGGTGCTTATCAGGCTCTAGCTCCGAACCGGCCCTGGAACCGCGTTGGTTGAAAGGGGAATATAAGAGCCCAGGCCAAGGGCCCAAAATCAAGCCTCAAAAAAGTCCCCCCAAGCTCCCCCGTTTCTCTCACTCATCTTTTATAGTCTCTTCCCTCCTCCCTCTCTGCATCAGGTGGTTTCCCCTTTTGTATCTTTGAGTGAGAAGGAGGTCCCATAAGTTAAATTCTTACTTAATGAATCAATTAAAAATGTAAAGTTAAAATTAAACAAATGAAGACTATAGTAATGATATGCAAGTTTAACAAAAGGGAATATGAAATTTTTATGAAAGCAAAACACATTTTCAATGTCATGTTTAGAATTGAGATTTCTTTTAACTTCAATTTAAAATATGCAAATGTGTTTATTAACAGAAGCAAACTTAACAAAACTGAGGTAAAAGTGAGGTCTGTCACGGCCACTTGAACAGCAGGTCTGTCAACACTATTTCCATTTAATGCTACTGTGTACTTTTACTCCACTACATGTTAGTGTTGCACGGTGTACCGATATTTGAAAGGTACCGCGATACCCTGCCGTTAAAAACGTTACGATTCGTCCGTTTCATTAGTATCGGTACTTTAAGAATGACGGGGAAAAGTACTCCGGTGAGAAAGTGCCGTTTTAATAAGAGCCGTGTGTGTTCAGCGCTCTGCTTCCACTCCCTGCACTGCAGCCGTGCCTGCAGTCCCTCCCCTCTCTCGTGCACGCGCTAGCTGCCAGAGCATGTGAGAAAACGAGAAGCATGGCTGCAAGTGGGAGTGCAACTGCCGCTGTGCCTCGGCTTGTTGACAAAAAGGACGCCAGAAGCGAAATTTGGAAGTATTTGAGCTATATCTCTGACAGTGAGGGCAAGCCTACGGACACCACGAGGCCTGTCTGTAAGAAATGTTTTAGATCCCTGCAAACCAAGGGAGCCAACACATCAAACCTCATTGTGTTGAATGTCATTTCTGTTGTTTAATATACAAATCTATTTTGACAAAAAAGTTGTTTGAGATGATGCTTAATTTTATTTAATACGAATTCTTGTCATTTATTTTATTTATTGTTCTCATTGTTTAAAAGTTTGTGTTCTGGTTCTGGTGTGAAATAAAGCACAATAATTACATTTAAGACTGTTTCCCTTTTTTTAAGAAAAGTATCGAAAAAGAATCGGAATCGCAATTCTTGACTTGGTATCGGTATTGAAACCAAAATGTTGGTATCGTGACAACACTGCTACATGTATTGAATATTGAATTTAGTTACTTTAAAGATTTGGATCAATGATGTGAAATATAATCAACTCTTAAATCAGAGTTACACCCAGGCCCTGACTGGCCATCGGGAGGACCGGGAGGTTCCCCGATGGCCTGGCCTGTTAAGTGGCCTGCTGGCCTGGCGATTGTTTTTTTTTTTTAATGTATTGTGAATGCAACGCTGCGCAAATGTGGGTTTGCCTTACACAGGTTGACTGTCTGTCTACATGATGTGGCCTGCCGACATGGCCACTTCCATACCGATCATACATCAAAGCCCTCGATTGGTCTCTGTGTGTCATTCAAGCTCGGGAGGGTGTGTGTATGTGTGGCGCGAGAGAGAGAGAGAGAGAGAGAGAGAGAAGAGAGAGAGAGAGAGAGGAGAAGAGAGGAGAGAGAGAGAGAGAAGAGAGAGAGAGAAGAGAGAGAGAGCAAGAGAGAGAGAGAGAGAGAGAGAGAGAGAGAGAGAGAGAGAGAGCGCTCACCGGTTAGCCTACTTGTATTTTTGTTGTTAGCGATATTGTTAGCTAGCTGCAATAAAAGATATAAGGAGCTGTTTCAACAACAAGGTGGAGGGAGAGTCCTCTGCTGTCAGACTGAGAGAGATAACTACAGCTCAGTGAGGTTAAGGACTCTCTGAGTGTTTAGATAGTTAATTTAGTCTAAGTTATCTCTGTGGGTCTCAAACGGTTTGGTCATCATTTATGTAAACACATATTTCCATTTGAGGGGGGAGTGATTAGTAAAATATGCATGAATAAAAAGAAAAATGTTAAATAAGTGAAAAAAGGTAAGATAAACTTTAAAAACGTGTTGAGAGCTAAAACTAGTCTTTGCTGCTGCAAACAGGAGCAGGGGGGAGAGGGGGAGGGGGAGAGGAGGGAGACAGGAGAGGCTGGTTCAGGAGCCCAGACACACTCACAACTATAAATAAACCAAAAATAAATAAACAACTTTCCATTTTCTTTTTTATATTGGATATGTTATGTTAATGGTTATGGCCATGTTCTTATGATTTTATGATTATTTAAATGTATACAGTTCTGTTTCATATGGGTGTTTCCATAGATCTAGTCTCTTTATTTCCCCCTCACCAGATTGATGCAACTCCAAAAAAAAATAAAAAATCAGCTACGCTGTAAATATTCACAAATAAATCCAGCAAAATGGCACACCAAAAAAACTGGTAGTGGCCTGGCTGGGTTTATAATTCCCGGCCTGACTTATTGTCCCAGTCCGGCCCTGATTACACCCGGAGTAAATTCACAAGCTACCCTGCAGTATACAAAGTCGTCATGACACACAGACACAACACACAGAAGGATGTTACCTCTCTCTCTCCTCTTCGTCCTGGTTCTTCAGTCTTTCTTCTCCTTGATAAAACACTGCCGTTAAACACACTAATCTCCCTTTAATGCCTTTACTTATGTTTACCGATCAGCAACTTGGTATAAAAAGCTACAAACAAAGAACGGGAGGCAACAAAAACACGGTTTAACGGATAAAAGCACGGATAAATCACCCTCCAAGGATAAACTAACTCTTTGTATGTGTTTTTAAAGTCTGTTAAACACATAACATTCGGTATAAAATCTGCGTCAACGTCTGTTAGCAACGTCTAGCTTCTGAGGACCGGAAGCTAGAAACGGACCGCCGCAATGTATCATGGGATTTTAGTTTTTCTTTTAAACATAAATTCACTGCCTCCCTGTGGTGAAAAACGGTATTAAAATAAATATGAATTACAACAATAATAATAATAATAATAATAATAATAATAATAATAATAATAAATAATAATAATAATAATAATAATAATAAATATATATATAATAATAATATAATAATATATATATATATATATATAAATATGGGACTGGTATGGCGGATTTTAAACGTTGGGAAAAATGATCATACATTTTCTTTTTATTATATATGTTTTGATATAATTATTTATCATTAAAGTGTTATCAAAGCTGGTAAAGGTGCAGCTAGTTTTAATGACTTTGTATACTGCAGGGTAGCACACAAAAGTTTTGCCTCCGCCCGACGTCTCGCCAAATCTGCCCCGAACCACTGAGATAAACTCGTCTGATTGATGAAGACCACCACTCTCTCTGAGCGAGAACAAAGAGGAGGAGAGAATATCTTTGTATGCAAATCGAGCATCCACCTTCACCGACGCTGGGAAAAACACGCCGACATCAAAGGCAGCGGCTGACGGGACTGCAGGAGAAGCAGCAGCTAAATGCTCGTTAGCTTAAATCCTGCAGGGAACCCCACCTCAACACCTACACAGACACATTGATTGTATTGCCGTTAACAGTGTGCAGTCTGCAGAGAGTGGAGGTTACATAACAGCTGTTCAAAGATGATTAAAAGAAACTCCAGAGAGGAAGCAGAAACTCTGATACTGAAATCAGACAGGAGCTAGCAGATAATGAGAAATCACAAATACAAAGTCGAATAAATAAATAATATGGGAGATATACTGGGGAGAGAAAGATTATCTTTCGATTCCATTTGAATTGTGCCACGAATTACACATATGATGTTTGTCAATTTAAGAGATGATTTTGCAAGTCAAAAAAATAAAAATGTGTCGTAAAACTGTGTAGTAACACTTTTTTTTGTGTGAAACCGCTCAATGACCTACATCTCCTGTCTCACACCACACACCAAGACGGCTGTCACGTTAGCACATTTCACTTTTGCAGGACCGGGATTCTGGGATTTGTAGTCTTTCTAGTTGCGTATTTTTCATAGTCTTATATTTCAACAGTTTTACGACAACCTGTGACTTTTTTGACATCGAATTATTTTTTTTAAGATTGACAAACATCATATGTGTAATTCTTGGCACAATTCAAACGGGATCGAAAGATAAGTTTTCTCTCCCCATTGACTTCGAAACATAATTTTTCCGAAATAAGGTCCCATGGGTCGGAAGTAGATGGGCGGGACTTCGCCTCTCTATGAGCAGCTCTCATAGGAAAGAACGAGACCCCGCCTCCCTCGCTGTATCCAGGGTTGCGGTCGAATAGTCAATTTTGCTTAGGAACCTTCCTAACGGAGTGAAATGCCCCGGAAGTACCTCATTGGCAGCCATGATAGGTGCCGTTCGAATTCTCTAGATCAGTGGTTCTCAACCTTTTTACACCAAGTACCACCTGAGAAAATAGTTGGCTCTCCAAGTACCACCATATGACCAATGTTAAAATACAGTCTATGCACAGTTCATGCAGGACTCGGAGGCAAATGTATTCATAATAACATTATTTATTGTCAGCCACAGCTACATGCACAAAGGGCAGTCTCTCTCTCACTCATCACTCACTCACTCACACAAACCACAAGTGAGAATATAAAGAAAAAAATAATAACTTGTTCTCACACAACAAATGACAACTGTACATACATGTCATTTCCTATACCAAAGTTTGAATGTAGGCCTCCTGCAACAACCTACATTGTAACAGAAAATGTCCTCTTGGGAATTCAGTTCCACAATAATAATGAAAGCCTCCAGGAGCAGATGAGCCTAAAGGCCCAGACACACCAAACTGACACCAAAGAACACGTCCCGACGGACCCGATTGTTGTGTCGCCTCACGTCTCCTGTGTCTTGGCCAACAGTCGCACTGGAACACACCGCAAAGACTTCAGCCGACGGCCAAGTAGCAGACTGCGTGATATAAACAAACAACAAATAGCGTGTGCGTTCCATTTTCACTCTACAGCGAGAAGCTCGTGGGGCTTTCCCGAACCTGTGTCGAGAGCTGGAGTTAAATTAATTCTCAGATTTGCCTTCTTAATCGTTTGTTTGGGTCCCTCACTTCCGTTTCGCTTCTCATGCATTGATTCGCTAAGCTAAATCAGAGTGATTTATTTTGCCCGGTGTGTCCGGGCCTGAAGGGCTAATTGCTCATCTTCAGTCTGCTGATGTTTGCTATTGCCATTTCTGTGGTGGAAAAGTAAAAAAGAAATAAAAAAGATAACAATTAAGGACAAGTGTGTGCTTTTTTCAGCTTTTGACCTCGGTCACAGCCTTCTCTCCATTCTTTGAGCAAATGCCTTCTTCCTGAGTCACTTCTCTCCTCCATCACAGCGTTGTGGCTGTCAGAGATGGGGTCGTTCCTCAAAACAAGTAATATTACATATTACTTATAAAAAAAAGTAATATATTACTTTACTTCGTTACTCTCTACATAATTGTAATTTTGGACTATTCGACCGCAACCCAGTTCTTATTATACATCCATGATCCAGCGTCGGAGGCCTCGTGCTTTCCTTTGAGAGCTTCTCATTGGCGCATGAGGACTAAATGGCCGGACATTCTCGAGAGCAAAACGTCACAGTTTACCCATCATGCCTTGCTGTCAGAGCACAAGTACCCATATGTGGGCTCATAGAGCATGCGCAGCTGAGTTTCCCCTTAAGCCCCCGATCTCCCTGGGTGTTTCTCAATGTCGAGTACGCTTGCTTGGTAGCACATGTCTTCCGAGTCACTTGCTTCAGAAGCGAGGCAAGAATACTTCCTGGCATTCGGAAGAATGAAGAGTGGAACAGGCGAGCAAGTGTGCAGGTGTGCATCATATGTCATATGTCCGGCAGTGGCTCAGTCAGTAGGGGCTTGGACTGTGAGCCATAGGGTCGCCGGTTCAAGTCCCCGACCAGACCCAAATCCGTGCGCAAAGCATTGTGGGGATTTTAAGACCGCGGAGTCTACACATGTGCAGCCTCGAAATTTCTCCAAACGAAGTACGCCGGGCTCGGTAGAATTCCAAGTATGCTGGACATTGGAACAGTACTTTGGCGGCACTCGATGACGTAGTATGCTTGAAATAGTGACTCTGGAGCAGCTTTACTCGAGATTGAGAAACACCCCCTCTCTCGGATTTTCAACAATTAGCTTATTTACCTAGACATTGAGAGAAACATTTCCTTTTTTTTTCACACAAAAACAGAGTTAAAACCGAGCTCTCAGCCCACCACAGAGCACACAGCTGTAGTGAAACACCACCGGTTTAAAAACTCTTCCATATTTCTCATCAGCCTGGAGGACAAGGCCCTGGACAGTTCTGAAGGAGGGTTAAAACAGCTCTTCTGCAGCTCAGAGGGAGGAAAGAGTCATTAAAACTTTCATTAAAAAGGTCTATAAGATCCTTTTTTTTAAAGTCCCAAAATGTCTTGTAAAACTCTGGGGGGAGGCCATCTATTCCAGGGGCCTTCCCCCCCTGCATGCTCTTGAGTGCTGCACAAAGTTCCTCCTCAGTCAGGGGCCCGTCCAGCTCTTTGTTCGTCTCTTCAGGTTGTTGGTAGGCCCCTGCAGAACAGATTAAACCCTCCATCATCTTCGGTGTACTCACTGGTGAAGAGGTTGCAGTAGAAGTCCACCGCTCTCTGCCGGATCTGGCTGTTTCCTGTCAGCTGCAGCCTTCCTGCTGACCTCAGAGCGTGGATCAGCCTGCCCTGCCTGTTCTTCTTCTCCAGACTGAAGAAGTATTTTGTGGGTGAATCCATCATGGAAGCGCTCTGGAATTGGGACCGGACCAGCGCCCCCTGTGCTCTAGAACCCAGCAGGTCTGCCAAAATGGCTTTTTTAGATTTAAGGTCTTCAATACAACCTTGATTTCCTGTGGACTCTGCAAAGCTCTGCAGTTCCACTATTTCCGTCTCCAGATGTCTCATAGACTTGGTGATGTCACGAGAAACATTGAGAGTTTACTGAAGACAAAGCTGCTTGATGTCGGCTTTCCAACAATCTCACTACTGCTTCAATGAGTTAAAATCCCCCTTCCTTTCTCTAAAACCTTTCCCCAAAATAAATAAAAACCTCTCTAAAATGTGTATCTAAAAGCATATCAGTGTTAAAATGCCAATATGCAGATTTGCTTTTTTATGTTGGCAATAAAAACATCACACAATACAAGGGAGTGGTCAGAAAAGCCGACAGGAGGGGAAATGACAATGGGCTAATGTGATTATAAAAAAGCCAAAGAAAGATCTGGTCTGTCTTACTGTGGCCGAGACAAAACAGGGAAATAAGGACAGAGGCCTACAGACCTGATGGCAGTTTACATTTTCTGTATGGTGTGAGTATTACAATATTTGCAGGTCATCTTTACCTTATTATCTCTCAATGGGACATTTGGTTTTTAATATAGGGCAGAGTTTCCGTTATCCGGTAATTGACAGACTATGACCAGTAAAATATGCCGAAGACCGGCAAATCTAAATCCCTCCGGTCAAAATGTCCGGTAAAAATTATTTCCCCTTAGAGCAATATCAGAGATCAGGATCAGCTGCTGCTGACGGTGACACGCAGCTCTATGATCACCTCCATCTCTACATGATCACCTGCATCTCTACATGATCACCTGCACTCTACATGATCACCTGCAGGTCTACATGATCACCTGCAGGTCTACATGATCACCTCCATCTCTACATGATCACCTGCATCTCTACATGATCACCTGCACTCTACATGATCACCTCCATCTCTACATGATCACCTCCATCTCTACATGATCACCTGCATCTCTACATGATCACCTGCACTCTACATGATCACCTGCAGGTCTACATGATCACCTGCAGCTCTACATGATCACCTGCAGCTCTACATGATGCAGCTCCACATGATCACCTGCTGCTCTATATGATCACCTGCAGCTCTACATGATCACTTGCGGCTCTTAACCAGTTTGAATTGTGTCTTTAAGAGTCTCCTCACAAATAGGGCTTCAACTCACATTTATTGCACGGACCTCACAGCTGTTCTCACTGGAATAATCGCGTCATGATTAAAGCAGTTAATAAAATAAAAAAGTATTGTGTCATTGGTTAAATAAGTCCGGCCGAAATGAGTTTTCCTTCAACATGGCGCGCTGAAATCGATTTCTGGGTCACTACCGGAGGACCGAGGAGGCGGAAATTTGACAATTGAAAAAGGGCTAGCAACTCTTCTGTCTTTAAGGAATATTTTAAAAAGATTACAGCACCGGGAATTTCTGGCATATTCATGTTCTGTATAAACTGTAAAGCTCCCCCGAGACAAAAGTATATTTGTGATATTGGGCTAAATAAATAAACTTTGATTCACTTTTTTGATTGATGGATTTGGCACAATAAATGCACTTCACTTCAGAGCCCTCAAGAGCCAGATATAAATGTTAATTAGCGTGAAAAATTGTGTTGCTAATGCTAAATGTTAGCCATTTTTGCTTAAAAAATTACTTAAAATATACATTGTTGATAAAAATAGTTTCCAGAAAGTTATTCCACCACAAGCGATTGAAAGAATGATTTTATAATTCTGATTGAACTTATTTTAAAGGTGTTCAGAGACTTAAACTGTTGGAGAAACACACTTTTTGTTGTTTAACCAAACAGATTATTGGAGAAACTACTCGGCATATTAATGAACATTGAAACTAAATTCCTTCAATGCAGCTTAACGAGGCTAGCAATTAAACCCTATGACATATAATATTTTATAAAAGGAATAGCAAGACTATAGAAAACCATAGTTGAACCATAGCATAGTAGAACAATTATTTGAATGACATCGGGAGAAACAGCATCGCTGTGGCCTTGTTTTGGCATAGTGTGAACACTGGTTAGAACATAAAAAACTGTTAGTCAGATTAGGAAAATACATGATGAGTTAGGGAGAAAACAGCATCTCTTCACACCAGTACGGTGTCTCTCCAGTGTGAACACGTTGATGTGTTTTGAGAGCACCTGATGTCTTGAACGTTTGCCCACACTCTTCACAGCTGTAAGGTTTCTCTCCTGTGTGAATACGTTGATGTGTTTGGAGATTACCTGATCCAGTGAATGTTTTCCCACACTCTTCACAGCTGTATGGTTTTTCTCCAGTGTGAACAAGTTGATGTGCTTTGAGATGACCTGACGTAGTGAATGTTTTCCCACACTCTTTACAGCTGTATGGTTTTTCTCCAGTGTGAATATGGTGATGGATTGTGAGTTCACCTGATTGAGTGAACGTTTTCCCACACTCTTCACAGCTGTATGGTTTTTCTCCAGTGTGAATGCGGTGATGTGATTTTAGATTACTTGATTGAGTGAATGTTTTCCCACACTCTTCACAGCTGTACGGTTTATCTCCTGTGTGAATACGTTGATGTGTTTTGAGAGAACCTGATGTAGTGAACGTTTGCCCACACTCTTCACAGCTGTACGGTTTTTCTCCAGTGTGTTTACGGTGATGTGTTTTGAGATGATCTGATCTAGTGAATGTTTTCCCACACTCTTCACAGCTGTACGTTTTTTCTCCAGTATGAATACGCAGGTGGAGCTGTAAATTTCCAGATTTTGTAAAGGATTTGTCACATTGCTGACAGCTGTGACGTCTCTCTCTTCCTTTCGGTTTCTAAAACAGACGGACAGAGAAAGAGAGAAAGTAAATCTAAAAAGCACAAATACATATAGAGTTAACACAATAAAAACTCACTTAATACTTAATACATATACAGTTAACAAAACACTACTTGTACTAACTTTGTGTTTATTATATTTGCATTATATTTGATACAGTAATACGGCATAATTCTAACCACAGTATATACCAGAGGTGGGGGACTCAAGATAAAAGACTCAACTGGAGACCCTATGGATCTCCACGCCAAGGGCGATCGTTATCCAGCCCCCGGGCAGCGCACAACCAGTCGATCTCAAACCAACAAACTCCATTCTTCCTGTCAACACTCTCTGCGACGGTCCAGGTAAGCGTGTGCCAATCCAGAACTCACTCAGAACAATAGTCGGCGCCCTCTCGACGGAAAGCTGCAGGATTAAATCCAGCAATTAAAAAATTGCGAAAATGCAACTTCTTTCAAACAGTGAACAATGCCAGAGTGCTGTGGGACCATCATGCAAAACCCAGTGGTCTGCTGGGGGGTCACTTGAATATCTGCAGTCTTGTTCCAAAAAGTGATCAGATAAAACATCTCTTAACAGACTCTAACTTGGACTATTTATGTTTGTCAGAGACTTGGTTAAATAAAAACTCCCCATCCTCAGCCATACATATTCCTGGCTTTAATGTTTTTAGGAAAGATAGAGCTGTGGGCATGGGTGGGGGGTTACTGTTATATCTCACACAGGCTCAGCCCTCTACTGGACTCTATGGGTACTACTCTCAACCATGCTATGCGAGCATTCACACACTGAGTTTGTATAAACGTAGCCGGCCAATCAGGGCGAGCCTACCTGAATGCGCGCGCAGGCACACAGTATATAAGGCGGCCACGCCTCCTGATCCTGTCATCCTTTTCTCTTCGGCGAGCAGGACAACACCTCAGAGAAAGTAAAACGTTTGAAAGAAGAAGAAAGAAGTTATCATACCTTCATGGAGTCGCCATTTCTAGAGACCCGGGCCTGTCCTTCGTGCCCTGGCTTAATATCGGGCGCCGATCCCCACCACCTCTGCTTCGAGTGTTTGGGGGACCAGGATATGGCCGAGGCGGTGCCATTCACGTTCGCCATTCACGTTCGCCATTCACGTTCGCCATTCCAGCGGGGCGGATGGCACCGTTTGCCGGGGAGGAGGATGACTAGGACTTCTCGTTGTCGGGCACTTCCGGTCCGGCGTCCATCGAAGTCCACCGCCCAGGTCTGTCCGCCAGGACTTCCCCCTGGTAATGACCAGGGCGGCGGAGCATGGCAGCCCATCTGCTTCCAGCAGGCAGCAGGCTGGGCAGAGAACCTCTGCCCCGCTGCCGCATGACAGGGCGGCTGCAAATAAACACGGGTGTGTTGGGCGTCTCGCTGATTGCTCTTCCGCAAGATGCCCCCACCTCACCTGATCAGAGCGATTATTTGGCCGCAGCATCGCCCAACTTAATAGCCTGGTCTACGGTTTGGCCGCCGCTGCTTGCCTTGTGATGTCCCTGGGGGATCACGCCGCATGGCACTTTCCAAAAAAAAAAAAAAAAAAAAGACTGTGATAATAATAATAATAAATTATATTTATATAGCGCCTTTCAAGGGACCCAAGGGCGCTGTACATGGTGGACAAACAAAACAAACAGACAATGAAAGGGCAGACAAAAAATAAAGGAAGCCGGGGGACCAAGAAAGGGCTAGGGCCCGAAGGCCAGGGTGAACAGGTGTGTTTTTAATGATGATTTGAAGATGTCCAGGGAGGCAGCATTACGGATCTCGGCAGGAAGTGCATTCCAGAGGGTGGGGGCCGCAACACTGAACGCCCTGTCCCCAACAGTTCGGAGGCGAGAGCGGGGGATGGAGAGCAGGCCCGTGATGATCTCCTGGAAGCCCCCGTGTCTATGGAAGGGCTCTTTGGATTGATTTCCTTGGGCACGTGGATGAGGAGTAGTCGCAGCTTGGCGTATGCTGCTTCTCGCTCATCCTCAGAGGACAGAAGACTGTCCGACACTCGCCGCCCCGCTGTAACTCCAGTAAAGGAAGCAGCAGGTGAGCGCACGCACGTGAGTGGAATAAACTGCAGAAAGTGCTGTGAAAGCACTGTGCGGGTTCAAGAGACGCTATTGCCGGCGTGCTGTTGTCAGAAAACACACCTTGCCTGGTATAATAGCTCCGATTAATGCATTTCACCGTTGAATGTGAAACACAGCGTTAATACGAAGGCGCGCGGCCCTGTGAGAGTGGCCGCAGTGCGTTCAAGGACCTCCGTAGAAAATCGTCCCTTTCTCTGTCAGCCCCCCATGGGCCAAACTTTATTTTATGGAAGGTTTGGCAGCGGAGTAGGCCACCAGAGAGTACTACAGCTTCTTAGCTGCGGCTCCACAGCTGCTTGCATGTCCCCTAACACAGTTTTATGGGGAATGGAAGCTCAGCTGTGTACTGACAGTGGATGGACAGGACACTGAGACTGGGTTACTCACTCCAGTTTTGCAGCGTCCCTCCTCCATTCAGGGGCATAAGAGAGACAAATCTATCATCCTAGGAGGAGATAGGTTTCCTTTCAACAGAAATTCAGGCCCTGTGGCAAGAACGGTTGGTTACGTATTGTAACCCTAGTTCTAGAGTGATTTGTGTGTGAAAAATGCATTCAATAAAAACGATTGCATTTATCCCAGAGTAAGAGTCATCTCTCTCCACAATTCCACATTTCCCCATAATGTCTCGTTGAAATCGGCAAGATCCGTTTCATACGATGTTAATTGGGCACCCATTATGAGACACAATTCCCCACTCGCCGCCCCAGTTGTAAGTCCAGTAAAGGAGGCAGCCAGTGGGCGCGCACATGTGAGTGTGATTAACCGCAGGAAGTGCTGTCAAAGCGCTATGCGGGTGCAGGGACATTATGGCAGGCGTGTTGTTGTCAAAAAACACACCTGGGATTCCAACGCTGGTGCGAGGAGGAGAGTCTAGAGCCTCTGTCCACTACATTGGGCTCTATTCTGTCCCATTTACATGCTCTACGCCTTTCCACGCTGCATCTCATTCTCCTCCTCCTGGAGAGGGTGAGACGAGAACGTCTGTCAGTCATCCTGGCCCCAGGTCGCCGCTTGGCGCCGTGGTACGCAGAGGTGACACAGATGACGGGAGGCGTGTGGTGCAGTGGATAGAGCCTTGGTGTTGGGATCAGGGGGTCACAGGTTCAAACCCCACTGCAGTCTGCATATCGTTGTGTCCCTGGGCAAGACACTTCACCCCAAATTGCTCCTGTAGGGATTGTCCACAGTATTGAGTATGTAAGTCGCTTTGGATAAAAGCGTCTAACAAGTAACATGTAATGTAATGTCATGTAATGTAATGATGGTGGGCCAGCCCTGGACGGTTCCTCAGGTCTGGAGGACGTTGTCTCAGGAAGCGATAGTACACAGCCAGTCTTCTCCCTGACAGAGACTTCTGAATCCAAAGTTAATTCTATAAATTCTTCTTGAAAATAATTCCAAATCAAAAGACACTTTTGGACTGGATTCTCTGTTTCTAAAGAAACATGCTACCACTCTCACAGGGACAATTACCAAAATAATTAACACCTCTTTTAGGGAGGGAAAATTCCCAAAAGATTGGAAGTCAGCCATTGTTGTGCCAGTCCACAAATCCGGGGACACAACTGATGCAAACAACTATAGGCCCATTAGTGTTTTACCTGTCATGTCTAAGATCTCTGAGAAATGTGTAGCTGAGCAATTGACTGTACAGTAGTCCTTTCACACTACACCACATGCAATTCGGCTTCCGAGCCAATCATTCCACTGAGACCGCAAATTGTTTCCTTGTTGAAAATATCAAATCAAAAATGGACAAAGGAGGCATTGTTGGAGCAATCTTCTTAGATCTTAAGAAAGCTTTTGATACAGTCAATCATCAAGTACTCATTCACAAAATGTCTTATTTTAATTTCTCACCCAGTGCAATAGACTGGTTGAGCTCCTATCTGTCAGATAGAGTTCAGTGTGTTAGGGTAAGTGGCAAAACATCACCACCCCTGAGGAATGAACTGGGTGTACCCCAGGGATCTATTCTGGGCCCAATTCTATTCAGCCTCTATGTAAATGACTTGCCATCAGTGGGCACTGGATGTGAGGTGCACATGTATGCTGATGACACTGTCATTTATGTCAGCTGTATTAGCATTATTATTAGCATTATTTTGTAATCTGCCATATGTCTAATGTTGGGGAATGTTCGGTTGTGTTTGTGTAATGCGATAAATGTAAAAAATAAATACAATTTAAATAGAGCAACGTTCTAATCTATATCTAACCATATTGTGCATTAATATTGTATTTTCTAAGAAGGTTGTGATCTTTCATTTGGGGATAACAGTGTTAGGAATATATTGTGATGAAGTGCACACTGACCTGAGCTCCAGGGGTCTTTTTGTTCTCCTCCATGCTGCTCTCAGTGCTCCTTCTCCGGCTGTGTCTCTGAAATAATCAACACAACTACAGCTGACACAAAACAAGACAACTCAATACAACCGACAGACACAACAAAACAAATCTACAGCTACGTCTTAGGTTAATAGCAGAGGCGAGAAGTAACTAAATACATTTACTCAAGTACTGTACTTAAGTACTATTTAGAGGTACTTGTACTTTACTATTGAAAAGGAATCTAACTTTGATACAACCAACGTTAATATCTAGGTCAGGGATGGGCAACTTGGATGGTGGTGGGGGCCACATCATGTATGTACTGGCCACCAGGGGGCCGCAGATTCACTTGGAACACACACACACACACAAATTCCATGTATTGTATGTAATTATTAACAAATCTACTAAGTCTGACATCTTCATTGACATCTTTCAGGGAACGTCCTCTAATAAGCTCACTAAACAAATATCAGTTCACAGACATTTTATTTTATTTTTACAAGTGGCATGTTTGTATTGAACAGGTTATTTAACAGTGGAATAAAACTATTTTAAACTATTGTAAAGCACGGAAAATGTGTGTTCATTGAGATTAACCATTAAGATGACCTAAACATGAAGTCATGAACACTAACCCAGACATTAGTTGTCTAACTTGAACCTAAGACACTTGTAGCCTGTCTCTGAATGTCAACACAGACACCTGTCAACCCGCACTCTGCTATTCCTCAGCGCCGCTCCCCCTCCCTCCCGCTGACATTATGAATGAAAGGCGTATAGTAATCATATATAACACGGCAGGGTCTTTTACAGTTTGTTTTCATCTGATTTCAAATAAACAAAGTCTTGGATTTTAGAATATTAAACTTGTTTCGCCAAATTCAGATGATAAATACAACTTTGAAGCTTGTAAAGGCATAATTACAAGCGGTAACTTAAATTCACAGCAGGCATAACAACAGCCGGTGTTTCTTGTGAGTGTTTCCCCGGGAAACAAACACAATACACACAAACGCGTCACAGACTATTTCGCGGTATTTGGCTGCCGAACAAAATCATGTATGCAGCTCGCGACGTAACTAGGAGTCTAGTGGACGTTTTTTTATTTATTTTTTTATTAATTACGTTGTTTATAAATTAATCTGACCTTAACCTTTAGGACTAACCCCCCAGAATCTAACGCAAGATCACCGTAATCTGTTTAGGGGGGCAGCTAACAGCGTGGCCTCTAACACCAGCTGCCCGTCGTATCACTTATTTCAGGCACTAAAACGTTGGATGTCCGACCGCCAGGATAGCAAAACGGAGTGTGTAGTGCAGTAGGTGTTGGTGAGCTGGTAGAACCCAGAGCAGTATCTAAACTGCCCCTGGAGGAGAAACCCTGTGTCGTTGGGAGACTCCCTGGTAATTAGGGCAGCTTCAGGACCCACACTCCCTAACCCCTTCTTTTAACCAGTTATGCCAATTAAAACAATGCAAATGTAATATCAAACATAGCCAGAGTCAAACCCTAATATCACAGCAGTGATATCACCACATCAGCAGAGCACATGTCATATTTCAGCATCAATCAAAACCACATCAACCACAGTAACCAATATGAAACTACAGCTTAACCTTAGCAGGGTTTCTATTTCCCTTAAACAATTTCAAGTCCAAATCATCAACTATTGTCAGCCTTTTCCAAGGAAGGGTGTTCTTACATTACTCCAAGACCAAGCAGATACCTTCAAAGACCAGGAATTGGGTCGAAATGTACAAAGTACAAACCGGTTTTATTAGGTTTTTAAGAAAAATAGAGGATTTACAAGATCCCAAAAAATAACAAAAGTTTTACAAGGACACAAGGTCAAAGTACAAAAGCAACAGGTTCCCAAGTGAACCCCCTAGAGCAGTGGTCCCCAACCACCGACCAGCGCACCGGTCCGCAGGTCCTTTGGTACCGGGCCGCAGAGAAAGATTGAATAAAAAAAAATGTATACAAATATTCTAAACAAATATTTTATACAAATATTTTACAAAAATATTTCATTGATTTATTGATTATCAGTCTGAAAGACATTTTAATGTTGCGTGCCGTGAGTTATTACAGTGATACATTTTTCTGAACCAGCCCAACTCATGGAAAACCGCTCATCTGGCAACACTGAGCGCGAGAGCAGTCTGGACTCTGGAATGTCATAACGCTGGGGGAAGCTCGCGAGTGTGTGTGTGTGTGTGTGTGTGTGTGTATTTTTGCGTCTGTGTGTATCGTGTTTGTTTCCCGGGGAAAACACTCACAAGAAACACCGGCTGTTGTTATGCCTGCTGTGACGTTAAGTTACTCCGTTCTCCGCTTGTAATTATGCCGTTACAAGCTTCAAATTTGTATTTATCATCTGAATTTGCCGAAACAAGTTTAATATTCTGAAAGCCAAGACTTTGTTTATTTGAAATCAGATGAAAACAAACTGTCACGGAACCTGCCGTGTTATCTATGATTACTATACGCCTTGCATTCATAATGTCAGCGGGAGGGAGGGGGAGCTGCGCTGAGGAACAGCAGAGTGCGAGTGAGAGCTGTCATCTTCCCTTTACAAGCTTCAAAAATGTATTTATCGTGTGATTTTGGAAATAAAAGTGTCATATTCTGAAAGCCAAGACTTTGTTTATTTAAAATCAAACAAAACACCCGAACCCCGAAAAACATTTTTTTTACGCAAATCCACGTTTATTTTGAAATGCCCCGTTGCGACTTCCGACTGATTTCGATAGGGCGGCTAATAATAAACCCACAAAAAGCCCCGCTAAAAACAAGCTAGAAAAAATGAGCGCAACTCAAACTTCTTTAAAGAGCTGCTTTGGAAAGGGGAAAAGACCCAATGAGGAGACAGAAGAAGAAGAGCCTACGACTTCAAAGAAAAAGAAAGCTGCATTTAAAAGACAATATCAGGAGTCCTACTTAAAGTATGGGTTTATCGCTACAGGTGATTCTAATTCAGCGTAATGGTGAGTTGTATTTGTATGCACTTTATATTTGTTTTTATGCCGGTGTTCCAGTTTAACTGGTTATTGTGTTAACTGGTGAGATCTGCTCAGGGCCGTCCCTGGCAAACTTGTGGCCCCACGCAAACTTATATGATGAAGCCCTCTGTGTCGCGAGCGTCGATGGACGGACGGGGGCTAGTGGAGCCTCGCAGCGGCGAAACCGTGCCGCGCTTACACTAATTGCGCCGCATAAGCGCATAAAGGTGCGCTCAGTTGAGGCTTCCTCCGCAAGATGAGGCCCCTCCGCGAGGTGAGGCCCCCTCCGCAAGGTGAGGCCCCATCCGCGAGGTGAGGGACCCACGCAGTCTGCGTGATCTGCCTGTAGGGAGGGACGGCCCTGGATCTGCTTACGCATTTACTTTGATTATCTCCTTCTTTTGCAGATGTGCGAGAGACTTTGAGACAGCAAACTGTGTTGAGTCAGTGTTTGAACGGGCAGATTGTCTGTAAACTGCAGCATATAAATGAAGCCTGCAATAAATAAATAAAATCGATTGAACTATAGCCAAACTATAACCAATTAAGGTCTGAACCCATGCGTTGAAAAACGCTACTTTACTTGCATGTTATCAATTGTCTGTGCAACAGACACATTTTTTTTTGTTGCAATTATATGCCTTTGTGGTGTGTTTGATTGCAACATTCAACCCAATGGAAAATAGCTAACGTTACAACCATAGACAGAACTAAAGCGGATCTAACCAGTTAACACAATAACCAGTTAAACAGGAACACAGGTCGTATTATTTTATTTCGTCATATTTATCCCCCCACAACTTTAAGGCCGGTCTGCGAAAATATATTCTTACATGAAACCGGTCCGTGGCGCAAAAAAGGTTGGGGACCGCTGCCCTAGAGCGCTCTAATGCCCCTTTCATACCAACGCGGTTCCCGTTCTTCTGGTTCGGAACCGGTTTTTCTTTTCAACCCCCGTTTTGTTCACACCGCCCAGAGCCCAACAGATTAAATTAAATTAAATAACTACTTCTCAACCCTTATACTTTTCTCCTGAGTGCCCTGGTTCATTGTTTATTATTGTGTTTCAGCGGCATTTACCGACCGCTGTGCTGCTCGTCCACCGGAGATTATTCTCCCGTTAACTCATGGCAGCGGCCGCTGTAAAGTATTCACTGTCTGACTGTCACACAAACAGCTGATAAATATCCCCATTCCCCATAAGTGAATGTGTGTCAGTATGAATTGACGCTGCTTGGCATCACAACGCTGTTATGAGAGTTTCTCTGGTATAAAATGGGTGATGTTAGCATAGCAACCGAAGCTAAACTGACTATCTTGACAACTTCTTGCTATCCTATTGTGGCATAAGCCGTTTTCTACAGGCACATTTTACCGGCGTATTTTTCATTATGATTCTACTTGTGATAGTCGGACATGACAACCTGTGGAGCCCATGTATTGATTCCATGCGATAGCTACTATAATACAAAACAAAACGTCTGCCTGCTCTCCACAATGATCAATGACAGCGAACGGATGGTCAAAGTAAGGTACAAATAAACAGAATCACAGCCTGGTTAGTGTCTCCTGACTTTATAAAGTGTTTGGTTGCGTTCTAGTCACTTTGCTCATCGCTACTGCTTGTTAAAACTTTTATTTGCCGTACTCGCCATGAACTGTTATTGCTCAGGTTGATCCCTCCCCTGCACCCGCCTCCAACGTAAGCGTGACGTATGCAGTTCTTGCTTCTAGACCGACAATTTTTTGGAGCTTGGTAAGAACCGGTTTTCGGGGAAAAGAGCCGGCTCCGCTGCGGTGTGAACAGGAAAAAACGGTGCTCATCAGGCTCTAGCTCCGAACCGGCCCTGGAACCGCGTTGGTGTGAAAGGGGAATATAAGAGCCCAGGCCAAGGGCCGCAAACTTAAAGGTGGGGTAGGTAAGTTTGAGAAACCGGCTCGAGATACACTTTGTGTTATATTCCATGGAATGCTCTTAACATCCCGATAGCAATGAATATCTTAAGTGCTTTGACAAAAAATCCATTAAAAAAAAATTCATCTGTGGAAGCCGTGGCGTTGTAAAAAGCACGACCAATCATCTGAGCCGGCCCGGCTAAAATAACTGGATGGCCTACCTGCCTGTCAGCCTTCCATCTGTGCACAAACTTATCTCGTGCCCTCATTGGTCATGTGCGCGTTCGTGTGTGTTGGAGGAGGGGCCCTGTAAGGAAGTGGCAGATTTTTTCCGGCTGTGTATTTTCAAATTCTAGCGCACTCGAGCTGGTTTCTCCAAAATTACCTACCCCACCTTTAACAAAACGGTCTCTATTGTCTCTAAGATGTGTTGCTCCTGGATGTTGGACCTAAAATCATCAAGTCTGTACACAGTTCACTCTCATCCTGTGGGCATTGTTGTCCTCAATCGTTGTAACTGGTGTCAAGGTGTCAAAAACCACAACGCCTTCCTAGAATTGTGGTTGGAACTTTTATGCTTTGCTTGCACCTTCTAAAATGCATAATGTGCATAGGTTAAAAGTTCAGGAGGTTCTGTCTTTTCACATGTCTGGTAAGACTTTATTGAGACATACATCCTTTCCATCAAACCAAATTATAGCCAATTTAGCATTTGTTTTCAATGGTAGGCGTGTGGCACAGTGGATAGAGCCTTGGTGTTGGGATCAGATGGTCACAGGTTCAAACCCCACTGCAGTCAGCATGTCATTGTGTCCCTGGGCAAGACACTTCACCCCAAATTGCTCCTGTGGGGATTGTCCACAGTATTGAGTGTGTAAGTCGCTTTGGATAAAAGTAACATGTAATGTAATGTAAAAGTGTGGTCTTTCACGGCCACTTGAACAGCAGGTCTGTCAACACTATTTCCATTTAATGCTACTTTGTACTTTTACTCCACTACAATTCAGAGGTAAATGGTGTACTTTTAGTCCACTACATGTATTGAATACCTTTAAAGATTTGGATCAATGATGTGAAATATAATCAACTCTTAAATCAGATCTTAGTTCCACCCGGAGTAAATTTACAAGCTAACCTGCAGTATACAAAGTCGTCGTCGTCATCACACACACACACACACACACACACACACACCACACACACACACACACACACACACACACACACACACACACACACACACACACACAGGGGCTATTGCTCTAAACTGGAAAAAGGGCCTCCCCCCGAAAAAAAACATAAGACCTTTTGAAAATTCTAACTTGTTTTTAATGTAAAAGAAACCAAACGATTTTTACATTAACTAATTTGAAGAGTAATTCACATGATCATCTCATAACAAAATAAGCTAAGGTGACTACTTGCATTCGGTAGTTCATAAAAGGAAAACCAGGGACATTTTTTGTTTTGCGGTCCATATCTCATTAAAATATCTAATGTTACTAACTATTAAAGAGAAAATGGGGACAATTCAGTTTTAATGTAGTTTGACCATTGTAACTGCTGTGCAGACATACTGATAAAATAGGGCTTCTAACTAATTACCTTAAATAAACTCACTAATTAATGAAACCAGTTCAATATGCATTATTCTTATCATTCTTTATGAGCGCAGTAACGGTACGGTATCTAATTACTTATTTAGTATTCCATAACTTCATAACAGAGATGCTCAAACTGAAGTAGAGACATGGCAGAAATCCTACAATGAAGCGGGACAGTGAAGTGTTCTCCCGAGAGAGGGCGATCAAGAAAAAAGAGAGAGGGTGAGGGAGTTTACAGATGAAAAGACACAGAAAGACAGAAGCACAATAACAAGTATATTTAGGTGTTTTTTTTATAAATAACAGACGGTGTCAAGAGGAAGATAAGTCCCCTGGTTTGTCGCCTATACTCTAACTGCCATGAGAAAACTCAAAATCAATTATCCAAAATCCGACACTAGAGGTGGTCTTTAACGCACCGGCAGATGACAGCGCTGACAAGGTGTGTTTTATCGCAGCGAGACGCTACAAAACTAATTGTGGGCTTATCATGTTGATTCGGCCACAACAGAAAAAATAAAAATAAACTCTCGCTCTCTCCAGAGGGGCAGGTCAGGGCAAACGGGCCGTTGCCCGGGCAACAATACCCCGTACCTGTGCACGTCCCTGACACACAACACACACACACACACACACACACACACACACACACACACACACACACACACACACACACACACAAGGATGTTACCTCTCTCTCTCCTCTTCGTCCTGGTTCTTCAGTCTCTCTTCTCCTTGATAAAACACTGCCGTTAAACACACTAATCTCCCTTTAATGCCTTTACTTATGTTTACCGATTAGCAACGTGGTATAAAAAGCTACGAACAAAGAACGGGAGGCAACACAAACACGGTTTAACGGATACAAGCACGGATAAATCACCCTCCAAGGATAAACTAACTCTTTGTATGTGTTTTAAAAGTCTCTTAAACACATTACATTCGGTATAAAATCTGCGTCAACGTCAGTTAGCAATGTATAGCTTCTGAGGACCGGAAGCTAGAAACGGACCGCCGCAATGCGTCATGGAGTTTAGTTTTTCTTTTGAACATAAATTCACTGCCTCCCTGTGGTGAAAAACGATATTAAAATAAATATGAATTACAACAATAATAATAATAATATATATAATATATATAATAATATATAAATATGGGACTGGTATGGCGGATTTTAAACGTTGGGAGAAATGTTTTTGTTTGTGATAATACATTTGTTTTCCATTATATAGGTTTTAATATAATGATTGATCATTAAAGTGTTCTCAAAGCTGGTAAAGGTGCAGCTAGTTTTAATGACTTTGTATACTGCAGGGTAGCTTGTGAATTTACTCCAGGTGGAACTAAAGTCTGATTTAACAATTGATTATATTTATAAAAGTAGAAGTACTCAGGCCTTGTCCCCTAGTAAAAGTAGAATTTCTTAGATATGTGACGGGACTACGGATGGAAATTAGCTCAAAGCTAAAATCCGGCCCATTTACATTTCAAAGCATTATTTTTGTTTAAAATGTTCATTAATGTGCATTGTCCCGGTTCAAATAAACGATTAAACGAAGATATGGTACTTCAGTAAAAGTAGAAGTACTCAGGTCTTGTCCCTTAGTAAAAGTAGAAGTACTCAGATCTTGTACGTGAGTAAAAGTAGAAGTACTCAGATATTTTCCCTTAGTAAAAGTAGAAGTACTCAGATATTGTATTGCAGTAAAAGTAGAAGTACTCAGATCTTTTACTTGAGTAAAAGTAGAAGTACTCAGATATTGTCCCTGAGTAAAAGTAGAAGTACTCAGATCTTGTACTTCAGTAAAAGTAGAAGTACACAGATATTTTACTTGAGTAAAAGTAGAAGTACTCAGATATTGTCCCTTAGTAAAAGTAGAAGTACTCAGATCTTGCACTTCAGTAAAAGTAGAAGTACTCAGATCTTGTACTTCAGTAAAAGTAGAAGTACCAGAATGTAGGAATATTCTGTTACAGTAAAAGTCCTGCATTAAAAATGTTACTCAAGTAAAAGTAGAAAAGTATTAGCATCAAAATATAGTTAATGTACCGACAGTAAAAGTAGTCATTGTCCAGAGTGGTGCATTTCAGAATAATATATATGACATGTTTTATAATGATTAATGCATTGAGTGTTATCAAAGCTGGTAAAGGTGCAGCTAGTTTGAATGACTTTGTATACTGCAGGGTAGCACACAAAAGATTTGCCTCCGCCCGACGTCACGCCAAATCTGCCCCGAACGACTGAGATAAACTCGTCTGACTGATGAAGACCACCACTCTCTCTGAGCGAGAACAAAGAGGAGAGAATATCTTTGTATGCAAATCGAACCTCCACCTTCACCGACGCTGGGAAAAACACGCCGACATCGAAGGCAGCGGCTGCAGGACTGCAGGAGAAGCAGCACTAAATGCTCGTTAGCTTAAATCCTGCAGGGAACCCCACCTCAACACCTACACAGAAACATACATAACATATAGGAATCACAATGATATCAATTTACTGTGTGAGGTAACATCATCGAGTTCAAGGAATACATTGTTAATGAAATATGTCTTTATGTTATGTGTCCTGTCGTGGCTTCCTTCCTTGTCTTTCCATCATGCCTTAAACCGACAGTTCTAAATCGTTTGCTTTCCTTTAAATTACTTATAGTTTGAAGAGTTGCTTGGCCTCCGATCATCCGATGGTAGATGGTGTTGTGATGTGTTTGCTCAAAATAAAATAACAAACTTTTACACATGCAACAAAGAAAATAGGCCTAAAAGAAATAAGCAAAACTCAAATAAAATAATTAAGAACGTAGGAATAATTTATTTCTTAATAATGCTTATATAACTTCATAACTTAAAGGGTACTTGTATGTGTACGTGTAGTACGTGTACGATAAAAAACTGTTCCTCGACGGCGTCTCTCAAACAGATTGCCCATCACTGTGGCTTTAGCACAGGTTGACTACAGATGTCACAATTAGGTGGCCTTTCTTATAAAATCAAAATACTGGCTCTAACATTACATATTGTCTCTAATTTAAAGAGTCCTCTCCTGCTGATGTTCAGCTGTATATCAGTATGTAGTGTCTCTACTTTAAATAGTCCTCTCCTGCTGATGTTCAGGTGTATATCAGTATGTAGTGTCTCTACTTTAAAGAGTCCTCTCCTGCTGATGTTCAGGTGTATTTCAGTATGTAGTGTTTCTACTTTAAAGAGTCCTCTCCTGCTGATGTTCAGGTGTATATCAGTATGTAGTGTCTCTACTTTAAAGAGTCCTCTCCTGCTGATGTTCAGGTGTATATCAGTATGTAGTGTCTCTACTTTAAAGAGTCCTCTCCTGCTGATGTTCAGGTGTATATCAGTATGTAGTGTCTCTACTTTAAAGAGTCCTCTCCTGCTGATGTTCAGGTGTATATCAGTATGTAGTGTGTCTACTTTAAAGAGTCCTCTCCTGCTGATGTTCAGGTGTATATCAGTATGTAGTGTCTCTACTTTAAAGAGTCCTCTCCTGCTGATGTTCAGGTGTATATCAGTATGTAGTGTCTCTACTTTAAAGAGTCCTCTCCTGCTGATGTTCAGGTGTATATCAGTATGTAGTGTCTCTACTTTAAAGAGTCCTCTCCTGCTGATGTTCAGGTGTATATCAGTATGTAGTGTCTCTACTTTAAAGAGTCCTCTCCTGCTGATGTTCAGGTGTATATCAGTATGTAGTATCTCTACTTTAAAGAGTCCTCTCCTGCTGATGTTCAGGTGTATCATGAATACTGATTCTTAAAACATGACCTGCATCCCTGCTCTGATCAGATCTGATTTAGCTCTGTTTGATAGGAAAAAGTTGCACAAATGCAAACAAACACACACACACACACACACACACACAATTGTATTGCAGCTAACAGTGTGCAGTCTGCAGAGAGTGGAGGTTACATAACAGCTGTTCAAAGATGATTAAAAGAAACTCCAGAGAGGAAGCAGGAACTCTGATACTGAAATCAGACAGGAGCTAGCAGATAATGAGAGATCACAAATACAAAGTCTAATAAATAAATAATTTGTGAGATATACTGCATCTATTTTTAAAATGCAAATAGCTCAGTGTTTAATGATCAAACTAACTTCAGTGTTTTAAATAGGATGTAATATGCAAAAAAACATAAAACTAACTTCAAGTTAATAATAATTCAATAATAAAAATAAATGTACTTCACTTTTCTGGGATATAAAATGCCAGAGAGTAATTATAATTAGAAATGAATGTGACTTCCTCAAATTGCACATTTCTAGGGTTTTGTATGTTTGCAGGAAAAAACAAAGCAGCATGAAACACAACAAAAGTTATTTTAGCGAATTAAACCTACAAAGAACTGGATTCTGATTTTAAAACTATCTACAGAGTTTGCAAAAGTGTTAACTTTAACGGTTAATGTTGCTGCAGTTTTACAGTAATGGCAGTGTTTTACGTCAGATTCCCGTGTTTTACTTACAGAACCGTTTGCAGTGTTTGCAGAAAGGGCCATGTTGAAGTGACATTTGGTGCAGAGCTGAAAATGTGTTTAGAGTTTTGGAGCTATGGTTTTGCTGTTTTGAGTGCCAGTTTAAATAATTGTTCTTTTTGAGATATTTAGTTCATCAGCACCTGAAAAAGAAACCAGCAGAGGGCGCCAAACCTCTCTTTCCCGGCAACATCAACCAGCTCTGACTGAGAGATTCAAGGCGCTCCTTACTGCCTTACTATACTTACAAAGGTGGAGAAGTACTCAGGACTTGTACTTGAGTAAAAGTAGAATTACTCAGATCTTGTACTTGAGTTAAAGTAGAATTACTCAAGTCTTGTACTTTAGTAAAAGTAGAAGTACTCAGGTGTTGTACTTAAGTAAAAGTAGAAGTACTCAGATCTTGTACTATATATACACAGTATATATAAATAAAAAACAACGCTGTTTTCTCCTGGGTGCCCTTGAAGCCCGGCCTGTCTTTATGGCCGTGGACAATTTGTTTAAACAGTTCCCTCCTGTCTTTATTCATTAAAACAAGGGTTTATAATGTGCTGAAAAACAAAGAAATATGCAGGGATGTGCATTAAGGCATTTTTTATTTTGGTACAGTCTGATAATTTTAACAAAAGAGAACAGAATCAAACTGAAAACATCCTAAATATCTAGATACATTAATCATTGGTTCTTCTTTTAGACCAGAACAGACTGCTAACTCAACTATCAAAACATCCCAATCAAAGTTTAAAGTCACAACATTTTATTAACCAAACAGATTATTCGAAAAACTACTCGGCAGATTAATGAACAGTGAAACTAAATTCCTTCAATGCAGCTTAACGAGGCTAGCAATTAAACCCTGGACATATAATATTTTATAAAAGGAAAAACAAGGCTATTAGAAAGTTAGTTGAAAAACAGCATAGTGAAACAATTCTTTATAGATCAGGAACCGTTACAAACATGAATTAAATCGGGAGAAACAGCATCTCTGTGGCCTCGTGTTGGCATAGTGTGAACACTGGTTAGAACATAAACAACTGTTAGTCAGACTTCAATTCAGAAAGACTCTTAAAATATAACAATACAGCTCTCAGGACATCAGGAGGAGGAAACAGCTAGCTTGGCTCTCATAGTTGTTCAAAACTATGCAGTGTGGATTCGCTCGTGGACTTTAACATATTGTCCACGCGGTTCTGTCGCGTTGAAGCTTGCCGGTGGGCGTGTCTGGCGCGCGACCAACAACCAATCACATTCATCTCACGATCCGGACACAAGCACGGGGACGGACGGAACCGTGTGGACGTACCGTAAGACTGATACTTTGAGAAAAAGTTTTCCCACACTCTTCACACCAGTATGGTTTTTCTCCAGTGTGAATACGTTGGTGTGATTTGAGTTCACCTGATGTCTTGAACATTTTCCCACATCTTCACACCAGTAAGGTTTTTCTCCTGTGTGAATACGGTGATGTGTTTTGAGATCACCTGATGTCTTGAACATTTTCCCACACTCTTCACACCAGTAAGGTTTTTCTCCTGTGTGAATACGGTGATGTGTTTGGAGGGCACTTGATGTCGTGAATGTTTTCAAACACTCTTCACAGCTGTACGGTTTCTCTCCCGTGTGAATAAGTTGATGTGATTTGAGAGTTCCTAATTGAGTAAATGTTTTCCCACACTCTTCACAACAGTATGGTTTTTCTCCTGTGTGAATACGTTGATGTGTTTTGAGAGCATCTAATGTTGTGAATGTTTTCCCACACTCTTCACACCTGTACGGTTTTTCTCCTGTGTGAATACGTTGATGTGATTTTAGATTACTTGATTTAGTGAAAGTTTTCCCACACTCTTCACAGCTGTATGGTTTTTCTCCAGTGTGAATACGCTGATGTGTTTTGAGAGGACCTGATTGAGTAAACGTTTTCCCACACTCTTCACAGCTGTACGGTTTTTCTCCAGTGTGAATACGCTGATGTGTTTTGAGAGCACCCGATGTCGTGAACGTTTTCCCACACTCTTCACAGCTGTGCAGTTTTTCTCCAGTATGAATACGCAGGTGGAGCTTTAAATAATCAGATGTTGTAAAGGATTTGTCACATTGCTGACAGCTGTGACGTCTCTCTCTTCCTTTCGGTTTCTAAAACAGACGGACAGAGAAAGAGAGAAATTAAATCTAAAAAGCATAAATACATATAGAGTTAACACAATAAAAACTCACTTAATACTTAATACATATACAGTTAACAAAATATTACTTGTACTAACTGTTTGTGTTTATTATATTTGATCCAGTAATACAGCAACATTCTAACCACAGTATATACCAGAGGTGCGGGACGCGAGTCACATGACTTGACTGGAGTCGCATATTTTTTGACTTGAGACTTGAATAACATATAAAAGACTCGACTTGACTTTGACTTGGTATTAATGACTTGAGACTTGACTTTGGCTGGAGACAGATGACTCGAAAGGACTTTACTTTTTGAATAAAATATTTGCATTTGTTTTTGTATTGTACGAAGCCCTAAAGGGCAATGAAAAAACAAAAAAAGAGAGAGAGAAAGTATCTTGTTCGCATGAGAAAGTTACGGTGCGCCAAGTAGGAAGTGGAGCGCACAGGAGACAACCGTTTCATTGCTCACTGTTATGTTTATGTGGGGAAATGGCAGTGCATACATTATTTGAGATATATTTCGAACTCAGACTTCATTTTAGGGACAATTCAGCCAGGGGTGTAGAGATATTTGTTTAAGCACTGGATTGGCAAAACAGGAGAGTCTGTAAACCAGTCTGCCTTGATCTATGAATTCATGTCCGTGACTCTCACAGTATCTGCTGCCCACAGCTGTTTTATAGAAGGAAAACCTCCTTCACTTCATGAAATCTCTGCAGCACCAGGAGGCAGTAACGTGTAACTCGGCAGAATCTGAGAAGAGCAGCACCAGCTGCAAAGAGCTGTGCCTTTTACTGTTTACTTCACTGTGTTTACCTTCATTAGAACAGCTAAAGAGCGACCGCAGGCTGCTAGGTTTTAACCACACGCACTTCTACACACAACTGCCCGATTATTCCCCCTATTACTCATTTTATGAAGGAGATGTCCGGTCACCAAGGCGCATGATGTGTGTGTGTTTGGTGTGTTTGGGTCTGTCGGACTATGGCATTAATTTTTTATAATTACCATGAACACTAATTTACACACAACTGACCAACTCCATAGGTTTATGTGGGTGTTCCCAAATTTAAGAAGTTTTCTAATCTTAATCTCGAGTTAGTGCTAAATGCTGTCGGAGTGCACCCGAACGATCGACACTATCATAATATCTTCCACACACACACACACACACACACAACACACACACACACACACACACACAGACCTGTGCAAATGGGCACACATACACACTGGTCTCCCCCGTCCTTCTCCATTCATAGACTCACTCTGTGTTATTTATTTCTTACAGAATGTAATATGATTAAGCTATAAAGGTAACATCATGGAATGTAAATGGAATTCAGAACATTGTCAAGAGATACAAAATCCTGTCACATCTAAAGGGCCTTGATAGTGATATAGCCATGTTACAGGAGACCCACTTGAACTTAGAAGAATCAAACAAATTAAAGCAAAGATGGGTTGGCCAAGTGTTCTCCTCCCCAGGCTCTAGAGCAGGGGTGCCCAACCAGCCGATCGCGATCGACCGGTCGATCGCGGGAGATTCCCAGTCGATCGCGAGATGTGTCTAAAAATAGAACAACAATATTCTGTTTTATCGTTAATGCCCTATAACATAATCTTCCTGTGCCAGAATAATGCACTTGAACGCATAAAAGTTTTTTGATTGGCGTGATCCCATGTGTCGGGGCGTGGCTGGTGGGCAGTGGGCACTAGTTTGCTGATGTTGTCCGTGGCAAATTGTGACAGTCCGTACACACACAAGACCACAATTATGGCAGAAGCATAAAAGCCCAAAATATATAATTTTCACTCCGAGTGGGAGGATGATTATTTTTTGATCTATTCCAATTCAAAGTCCATCTCTCTCATCTGCAATGCGAGCGTGGCTTTATCGAAGAAGGGTAATTTAGGAGCGGCATTTCAAAACAGTGCACAAACGCTACGAGACGGAATTCCCTCCTAATTCTGCCCTATGCTCCCAAAAGGTGAGGGACCTGAAAGGACAGCTAAATGCACAGCAGTCAATTTTCACCAGGCCCAACAACAAGAGCAAGGCTGCTACCATGCATCTTATCATGTCAGTCACGTTCTTGCGAAACACATGAAGTCTTTCAAAGACGGCGAAGTTGTGAAAGAAGCATTCCTGGAGGCTGCCGATGCGCTTTTTGGGGACAGTAACAATAACTAGCATTTCAACAGGTTTTTGATATAATAAAAACTCAAGTTAGATACCGTTATTAATCAGCTGTAAGTTTTAGTTTGTTTGAACTTATTCATTATAATTATTGTACAAATGGTATAAGAATGCAAACATTAAGATCTGTTCTGTTTAAATTGATTATAGTCTATTATCAATTCAGATTAAGAAACTAGTGTTGCTTGCATCCTATTTTAAAGGCATTTCTTTTTATACTCTACTAAAATGCAAAACAAAAAAAGGTTCTTGATTCTATTCATTTAGTCTTTTTTATTGCACTTTGGCAGCAGATTCCTGTGTAGCTTCAGATCTGAGTTGTCTTATTAGGAAGCCTAATTTATACTTTTGTAGCAACACTATTTTTATATAATGGCAAAGAAAGGGTTCAGTGTCTTTTTTTTCCTGTGTCCTATGTGGCAGCACTGTTCAATGTTTCTTGAAAACATTACCCACTGTAGTATGTGACGTGTGAATAAACTCCAACTCTGTATCAACAACACTGTTGTGTAACTTCAGTTAAATACTTGTATGTGTGTAGATTAGAAAGAGGTAAGATAAAGGATCTGCAGTATTTTATGAAGTATTAATCGTACAAAGGTCAGTTTTATAAAAGTAGAAGTGTGTATTTACCTGGTCGTAGGCATTCAGTAATGGCTACGCCTCTCTATTTGGACTGGTAGATCTCGGCAGACTGGCAACTTTAAAAGTAGCTCTCGGTTCAAAAAAGGTTGGGCACCCCTGCTCTAGAGGCATGAGAGGTGTCAGTATACTGATATCTAAGAAAATATCTTTTGAACTGACTGATTTGGTTAGTGATAAGGAAGGTCGATATCTGGTTTTGCGAGGTAGATTGCAGAATGAAAAATGCACATTAGTGAATATTTATGCTCCAAACTCTGCGCAGGCTTCCTTTATGTGCCCTCTCATCACCATTTTGGCCCAGTACACTGACAGCCCTATCTTGATGGGAGGAGATTTTAATCTAGTAAAAGATGCTTCACTAGACCGCTCAGGCCATCCTCTTCCAATGGACAGATCACTATCAAGTGCCTTCAATGAGCTGTTAGAATCACTGGCAATGGCTGATGTGTGGCGGACACTGTACCCTCTCTCTCGTGAATATACATTTTATTCTAAGGTGCATAAATCCTACTCAAGAATTTACTACCTCTTATTATCCCACTCTGTTATTAAAAATGTGATGGATGCGGACATACATAGTATTGTCCTATCAGACCACGTCCCTCAGTCTATCACTTTTTTCCTAGTTGCTAGTGAGAACAGACCTAAACAATGGAGACTTAACAACTCCTTGTTAAAAGATGACACATTCATCTCACTTATTGAAAATAAAATAAAAGAATATATATCAATAAATGTAGACTCTGTGTCTTCCATTCAAACTGTATGGGAAGCCTTTAAGGCCACCTGCAGAGGGTGGATAATCAGCCATGCATCAGCTAAGCACAGAAAAGCTATTAAAAATAAAAATAATTTACAATCAGATCTTAAAACTATTGAGAAACAGCATATGCGTGATCCTAAAAACCCACTACTTCAGAAAACATTACTCACAGTTAGAGCTGACCTGCAGGCAATATTACATGAAGAGACAGCTTTCTCCCTCTACAGCAGGGGTAGCCAACACGGTGCCCGTGGGCACTTAGTCGCCCGCAGGGGCAACGTGAGTCGCCCGCCGGGCATGTTCTAAAACTAGCTCGCCAAGCAAATCCAAAATGTATAAAATACACAAAACAAAAAAGGAAATGTAATTAAAAGAATCTACCCTATGCATAAACGAAACCTAAATCATAGCGAACTCTATCTACTTACTACAACTCTATTTCTATCTAACACCCCTCCTCCCCCCACCCCACAATGGATATCGACCAATCACGTTCTTGCTTGATTTGCGGGACCAGCGTTGCAGTCGGGAAGAAAAGCAATGTGGCACCTCCCCGCTTCATAAGGAGTTTGACCGTGATTTTCCTTCTGGCAGATTCTACACAACACATCAGCCCCATTGAACAGCCTAGTCGTGCCAGCCTATACAACACATGAGGGCCAGAGTTTTACTGCGTGTGTTGCAACTTGCTTATATTTATTGCACTTAACGCACACACACGCATGGCGTAATTTCCACTGGGGGACAGGGGGGACATGTCCCCCCCACTTTTCGAAATCCCGTTTGTATCCCCCCACTTTACGAATATGTTTATTATTATTTTTTAACGCAAGCCGTCATCGCCACGGAGGAGCACACAGCCTCTGTGAGCGAGCGAGACAGAGAGATAGAGAGAGTGAGAGAGACAGAGAGAGAGAGAGACAGAGAGAGAGAGAGAGCTAGGGAGGGAGGGAGACAGGGAGGGAGAGAGAGAGAGAGAGCGAGAGAGCTAGGGAGGGAAGGAGGGAGAGAGAGAGCTAGGGAGAGCACACCTTTATCTATTTAATATAGATAAAGTAAGAAATCATTCCAGTGTGTACTATAGGACAGTAAAAACATTAAAAAAAAAACAGTTTAAAAGGGGAGTGATTAGTAAAATATGCATAAATGAAAAGAAAGAATGTTAACTAGGTAACATAAGATAAGAATAAACAAGTTTAAATGATTTGTTATTGGTTGTGATCATATTCTAAAGATGTTTGGATTATTGAAAAGTATACAGCTCCCTTTCATCTGAGTGTTGAGAGCTGTATCCATAAATTCATGTTGTGCTCAAAGTGCTCCAGATTGATGCATTTCACTTCAACATTTAAAAAAACATCTTCCCGGGGGTGCATGCCCCCGGACCCCCTAGAGGAGGTGAGGTCTGTGGGGGAAACGTCTGTGTAGCAATGCAGGAGTCGTCACCGACTCAAAAGGAGACACTGGATGTCAAACACTGATGGTTTATTTGGAGCTTCGGCCGGAGAATTCACAAAACAAGTCCAAGAGCCAGAGGTTCTGACTTCACGGTAGAGTTGCCACGTCAATTCTGAAGAACTCTACCCCAGACCCATGTATTTAGCTAGTTCAGAGAGAATAATCAACATTGTGCATAACAAGATAGAATGATAACACCTCTATCAGCTGACGCCAACAGGCAGGAACAGGGAGACAAAACACTGAGAGCACAGCAGCCAAGGTTACAGGTGCCTGTGCTCAGTCAGGACAGTATGAACTGATAAACTGGGTCAAAGCTATGGGCTTTGGGAAATATTTCCCCAACAAGGTCAAATAAATAAAGCAGGTTAATAATAATTACATTAATATATGTTATTTTAGTAAACACTGAAAACGGGTCCCACAGACCCAAACAGCACACAAAGGTTAAAGGTCAGCATATAATAATGTTAAAATGTGCTAAATATACACACTGCAAAAAACAAAAAAAAGAGGAGTAAAATTAGCCCCCGACTTGTTTTATTTTTTGAAAGTAGCCCTCATCCTAAAAAAGGTTGGTGACCCCTGCTCTACAGACTCCCTAAAAAACACTTTGAATGTGGTGATGAAGCAGGAAAGTGCTCGCTCTTCAGCTTAAACAGTTAGAGGGTAAATTATCAATTCCAGCTATAAGAGACTCTGGAGGTAATATTATAAATGATCCCAAGCTAATAAACCGCGAATTCCAAACATTTTACTCCAATTTATATCAAACTGAGTGCACAGCACAAGACCATAGCCTGGATCAATTTTTTAAGAATGTTACACTTCCTGTACTAAATCCTACTCAGAAACACGAGTTGGAATCTTCTGTCACGCCAAACGAAATAGAGTCTGCCATAAAACATTGGGTAAGACCCCTGGGTGCGATGGCTTTAGTATTTAATTTTATAAATGCTTTCTGGAAGTGTTGTCGCCATTGTTGGTTATGTTGTATAACGACATGATAGAAAAACATTACATTACATTACATTGCATTTAGCTGACGCTTTTATCCAAAGCGACTTACAATAAGTGCATTCGACCAACAAGATACAAACTTGAAGAAAACAGAATCATATAGGTACATCAGGTTTCATAGAGCTAAAACATTTCAAGTGCTACTCAACTGGCTTTAGATAAGCCAGTCCTTTATTAGTATATAAGTGCTTTGTTAGCAATTCTTTGTTAGTAATTCTATCGCTCGAAGTGGAGTCGAAAGAGATGAGTTTTAAGTCTGCGCCGGAAGATGTTCAAAAAAAAAATCAATGCCCCTAACAATGCGTACTACCACATTATGTCTACTTCCGAAACCTGGGAAAGATCATCAATACATGAGCAGCTACCGACCCCTAAGTCTTCTTAACAATGATTACAAAGTGTTTGCAAAAATCCTAGCCCTTCGTCTGGAGGAAGTTATCCCATCCCTAGTGAATCTAGACCAGGTAGGATTTGTAGCTGGACGCCAGTCAGCTAATAACATGAGAAGGCTGCTCCAGGTTATTTTTAGCGCTAACACCCTCCATCTCCCAGCAATGGCAATATCACTGGATGCAGAGAAAGCCTTTGACAGAATAGAATGGCCATATTTATTTAATGTTCTATCAAAATTTGGATTTGGCCCTGTCTGTATGAGATGGTTTAAAGCTCTTTACAATAAGCCAGTGTCCTCAGTCAGAAGCAACAACATGCTTTCTGATCCTTTCCCCCTGCATCGGGGAACACGGCAGGGATGTCCAATATCCCCTCTAATATTCATTTTAGCTCTTGAGCCCTTGGCTTGTGCCATCCGGGAAAATCCAGGAATTATGGGTATCCCAAAGTGCGGACATCAGTTCAAAATAAACGTATACGCTGATGATATCCTTTTAACATTAGTTGACCCACTAAACTCTATACCTAAGGTGCTAGCGGTTATTAGAGAATTTAGCTTATTTTCAGGATATAAAATAAATTGGAGTAAAAGTGAAGCCATGCCAGTAAACTGTCAGACTCACTCTAATCACAGGCTCTGCTCCTTTTGTTTGGAAAGCTGATGCATTGAGATACTTGGGCATAAACATCAGATCACCAATTAACAAGATTTTCGAAATGAATGGTCCAGGCTTACTTAGAACTATTAAAGATGACTTGAGAAGATGGCCTTTACCCCTATCGCTGTGGGGAAGGGTGGATGTGTTAAAAATGAATGTCCTACCAAGATTGACCTATAATATCCTCAATTCCCCTTCAAATCCCACAATATTGGTTTAAAGAAATAAATACTATATTCTCTCAATTCATATGGAAGGATAAAAAACCACGAATCAACCATAAAAAGTTGTCTATGCCGAGGAGAACAGGTGGACTGGGGGTACCCAATTTATACTTATATTATCTCTCATATAATGCCAGATTCCCTATAGTATGGGGTTATGGAGCGACACCGAAAAAAGCTAACTGGGACTGGCTGGAAGGACAAATAATTACAGAAAACAATAAATCAATATCTTTAAATTCATTATGGTACTCCCCCAAATCCAATCTGAATAATCCATTAATTCAATTTTCTATCAGTGTTAAATCTGTACAAAGGAGGCTAGGCATCACTGGTATTTCCCTCCCTTCATGCCCATTATGGAAAAACCCAATATTCACAGCGGGCGGTAACCCATTGAATAATATACATAGCAAGCACATGACATACAACACATTGGGCAAATAGTAAAAAACAATATCATAACTCCGTTCACAGTGTTGATGGAACATTTTAATCTGAATAAATCTCTCTTCTCCTATATGCAATTACAATCAAATATTAAAAACTTAACATCAAAAGGTATAAAGATAGGTTGTCATGAACACCTTGATATGAACCTAAATAGTCTTGCAAACAACAAAGGAATTATTTCAGGTATATATAAACTTCTCCTCACCTCAACCGCCAATACTAATCTGCAGTCACAGAAAAGATGGGAGCAGGATTTAGGCATCACCCTTACCCCAGTTGAGTGGGACAGAATCTGGTCGAACTCAACATCAATCTCCAAGTGTGTCCGGTTTAGAGTAATACATAAAAATCCTTCACAGAGCATACATCACACCCTGTAGACTCAAAAAGATGGATCAAACACTCTCGGGCCTATGCTGGCATGGTTGTGTGGAAGTGGGTACCCTTTTACATTGTCTTTGGTCCTGTCCGGCTGTAAAATCTCTATGGGACGTAGTTGGAGATACTCTCGCTGAGATCCTGAACATAGAGATACTCTTAACTCCAGCTACATGCTTGCTGGGATCCCCGCTCAATGGCATAGCATCAACATCTGCAAGTAAACTTATAGCCCTAGCATGCCTTTCAACTAAACGCCTCGTTCTTATCAACTGGAAAGTCAGAAAGCCCAACTGCTTCAAATTAAATAGACTTAAGCCAGACAACAGGCTTTGGGATAAGATAAGATAAGGGCTTTCCTGGACTCAAACTATCTCGGCTGCCAACAATAAATATAATAATATTAATAAATAAATATAAATAAAGAGAAATAAGCTATGAAGAAACAGAAAAATAACGGTAATAATAATGAAAGAAGTTAAATTAAATGGGAAATGTATGAATAGGTGAATTAATCATAAAAGGAAGAGATGAGTGTGTGTATATGTACATATGTGTGCATTTATATATATGTATTTATTTATTTGACTATTTATCTATTTATTTACCTATTAAACAATGAAGTATACCTATATTATGAAGCAAATCATGTATACATACAACGCCATATGCATATATAAAATGTAACTGACACTGTAATCCCCCTACCCCCCACCCTTCATGTTATGTCCTGTCCTATTTGTGATGTGTGTGAGCCATGACCTTGTCCGTGTGTTTTTGTCTTTTGAAAATGTTTAATAAAATATAAATGTAAAAAAACAAAACAGATTTGAATGGAATCTCTAACATTTTCATGTAGAATAAAGACAAAAGAGTGATTATACAAATTACATTTATTGAAATTTGAACCAGAAGATGAAGTCTCAAAGAATGTTTTAAATAAAAGGACATAAAACAAAAAGGTGGATAATAATCAAATCTATTAGATGTATATGTAAAGACATTTGGTCAAATTAAATGACACTGAGCAAGCGATAACAGCAACGCCCAGCGTGGATGAAGATGGTGCAGGTCTTTCTTCATGCCCCCCCCCCTCCGTGCTGTCCCCTCAGAGGAAGTGGGAAAACGGGATAAGACCTCTGGACACCACGCTGTCTCAATGATCCACACTGTTAATGAGAGGAAAATAAATGTTTTAGGAAATGAAAAATATGAAGTTAACAAATAAAACTCAGCTCAGGGGCATCATGGACGGTAGGTTTTCCTACAAAGAGAAGTAGTAAACTCAGCCTCTATTGATTTTCTTATAAAATGAGCGTGTTAATAAAATAAGCTATCATGGCTTATACTTTACTTGCTAAACAGAATCATGAAAGCTTGTTGGTAGAGTCAGGCAGACGAGTCCGTTTGAGTGTGTGTGCCGGTGTCTGAACGCTCACTCACTGCTAGCTATGTAGCTAACTGTCCCTGCTGTTAAGGTAGGGACACACCAAGCTGACACCAAAGAACTCACACAGACGGACCCGACTGTTGTGTCGACTCACGTCTCCTGCGTCTTGGCCAACAGTTGCACTGGAACACACCGCATAGACTCAGCCGACGGCCAAGTAGCACGTACGAACTGCGCATGCGTGAGTGGCAATAACTCTCCTTACCAGCAGGCGGCGGTAGTGTGTATTCGTCATTCAAAAGAGGCAACAACAGGAAGACAGACTGCGTGATACACCGAGAGAAGAAGAACAGACTGCGTGATATAAACAACAACAAATAGCGTGTGCCTTCCATTTTCACTCTACAGCGAGAAGCTCATGGGGCTTTCCCGAACCTGTGTCGAGAGCTGGAGTTAAATGAAATCTCAGATTTGCCTTCTTAATAGTTTGTTTGGGTCCCTCACTTCCGTTTCGCTTCTCATCCACTGATTCGCTAAGCTGAACAGCCAATCAGAGTGATTTAGTTGACCGACAGCCTTTGGCATGTCGAATCGGTAGGTTTTCGGCCAAAAAGGTGTCGGCACGGCCGAAAAGACACAACGGTGCGGGACACACCACATCCATCGACGGCCAAAATCGGCTTGGTGTGTCCAGGGCTTTAGGCTACTTAGCTTGCATTGTTATGGATCTAACTTTCATAGCACAGCTTTTCTTTACTTCTCACTTAACACAAAGAAACAGACCGTATAGTACAGCACAAACAACACAAATGATCAATACTTACATATATTTTCACTTGTAGTATTATAATAATTGAAATGCTGGTTCTTCTGGGGGTGTTCTATCCACGCTCAGCGACCGCAGCTGCACTGTACAATCGCCGGGGAGGACTGGGCTGTCACTCAAAAACTGAGTAGCCAATGGGGACGCACCCCTGAAAGTCCCGCCCCCCTCGGATGTTTGTGTCAGAATCGAAAACAAAAAATGAAGGAGCGCAAACGAGAGAGCTGCAGCGAGAGCAAAGGTCTGATCATTGAGAAAGAAGGAAAGAGAACTGCAAACAAAAAGATATGTTAAAACAAAGAAAAAAGACTTGTAGTTTACATGATTACACAAATGATTTGTTTGCAACTTATAGTTTTATTTTTGAAATTAAATGTATTTTGCTTGAGTCAGTTTTTTTTCTTCTTAAACTCTTAGTTTTGCTTGATTCTCAGAAAGTGTTGCTTTATCTTTATGACACAAAACTAATCCCATACAGGCTGACCTAAATACGGTGCTTTTCTACAGATAACATTACCACTGGTAAGGTAAAACTAGGCCGATTAATAAGATGTGAAGTGCTTTGTAACTTTGACCCGCTTGAATGAATACACAAACAATATGAAGAAAGAGTTATCTCTGGGGCTGCTCGCTGCCAGCTGTAGCCCCCCGGACCCGGAAGTGGCGAGATGAAGTACTTCAACATCAATGCATACGAATGTTTGTGCTCGATATAGGCTGTATTGAACAAATAAACTAACACAAACTAACTGTATCACTATAACATGATGGTGATAAAGAATGCACCTAACATATTGCTGTTCATTATAGTAATACAAAAACGGCGCATTAACCCTCTTGAGTATTTTTTAGATGTCTCCTTAAATCACCTTTTAAATATACATGGCACCCCATGTGTTACATATCAAAGCGTTCAGGACAGTCTCTGTTCTTGGTATAAAGTCACTCACCTTAGAGCACTGTGATGAGATAATTAGCTCTAAAGCTGATAATTTGACATCGATTTTTGAAATCTTCAAAACTCTTGTGAAAACACAGACTTAGTCATGTCATCCATTTTTTAGATTAAGTTTACCAAAGTCTTAGGTTCACAAAAGTACTGTATTGTATGACTAACACTGTATATACATTTGTAATTCATGTCTAAAATGAAAATGTGTACATTTCGAATTTTGAGTAAAATAGTTGTTTATCAATCTACTTTCCCCACAGCAGGGACTGAGGTACATCAGGACTGAATGACTTCATATGACATACCAAGGTTGTGTGATGTGTACAAATACAAATTCAGCATTAGAACTCTTTTTCAACCAACAATTTATTATAAATATGTTTTTTTCAACCAACTATTTATAAAAATATAAGAAACTGGAAAATCTTACTATTTACAATATCAGAACTTTTTCAACCAACTACTCATTATAAATGTAAAGACAGGGGGAGCAGTGGCAGGGTCTTTGTCTCACTTCCAAGACAGTGGGTCTGGCTGCTGTGCAGGTGGGGGTGATGGTGCAGGGCTGCTGGTGGCTGTGTTGGAGGGAGGTACGTTTGATTGTCCCGGGTTGATGCTGGTGGCTGTGTGGGGGTTACGTGTGTTCGAAGAGACCTCATTGCTGGCTGGGTTGATGGTGTTGGCTGTGGTGGAGCCTTTGTGCCGTGTGTATCTTGACCTGGTGGCAGCCACAGATGGAGGTGGAGGCAGCTGTAGTGATGCTGGTCCTCTGGTCCTTGGTGGTGATGGCTCTGGTGAAGGCCCTTGAGCCACGGTGTATCTTGACCTGGGGGCAAGCACAGGTGGATGTTCTGGCTGCTGGATAAACGCCGCCTGTGGGCCACTAGGCCCAGGCAGCTGTGAAACCTCTCTGTAAAACAAATTAAAATGTAGGACAATAATTACTACTAAGTTCATTGAAATAAAGTTCAAGTGGGAGGTTGCTTAAGCACAAATAACAATGCACAACTAAAAAGAAAGTTTGGGAGGTGGGGCAGGACACACACACACACACACACACACACACACACACACACACAACACACACACACCACACACACACAACACACACCACACACACACAACACACACACACCACACACACACACACACACACACACACACACACACACACACACACACACACACACACACACACACACACACACACACACACACACACACACACTAAAATCACAGACAAACATATAAATAAATCTATAACAAAGTCCCCTCTGTAAAAAACAGTATGATAAAATACATGTCTATAGCCACTGTAAATGTCTCCGTTGTGGGACGAATAAAGGATCATTTTTTCGTCTACACATGTAACCTCACTTTTACACATAAAAAACGTTTACACAGTAAAAGTTTACTATTTGAGTCTATTTTGTCCCAAGAAAAAGTTCAATAAACCTACCGTTCATTTTCGCGGTATTCCACACAAAGTGAAAGTAGCTTCACTATTACTGTAATATTGACACTTACCCATGTCCAAATGGATCCTTGTTGTCCCTGTATTCTTCTTCTTCAGAAGAGTCGATGGCTTCTGGTTCTGATGCTCCATTTTCACTACTGCTAGCGAAAATAATCTCTAGCGCGTCGGTAACTGTTGTGTTTTTTTTGCCATTTCTCAGTCTCTCTCTTGTTTTCTCACATACGTTAACTGATGGGAGACACGTGGTTTATGTTTTTTTCTTGGTTGGTAGGTCCTTAGTGATTTCTTGAGTGTCCATCTGTCATTTCACACCAACATAGCTGCAGCTGCCCCGGCCGAGATTTACTTGAACGACATACGATACAACCAAATCCCACACAGTGTAACGCAAAGTCAAGCTGCTTTGAGCGGCCTTATTGGCTGAAGTGAGTCGGGTAAAGTCTCAAAATAGGTACCGCCGGAACGCTACAGTTCCAGCAATTCGGTGGTTATCTGCATGATATTTTTACTCCTTAAAATCGAAAAGATCTGATTAAATATGTAGAATATGCGCACTTCGACACAGCGCTACGAGTGTATTAATTATAGTATTCACAGATCTTTTTTTTATTTATGAAAATATTTTGCCTATTTGCAGATCCGTTTTACATTTGCAAATGTATTTGTGAGTTTTGCAAATCTCTTAAATGCATTTGTGGATGGTTTAGATTTACAAATCACATATTTACACAAATTATTTTTATGTTCAGACAAATCTAACCCCATAGTACAGTAATGTTCTAACCTATACCGTGCATTAATATTGTATTTTCTAACAGGTTGTGATCTTTCATTTGGGGATAACAGTGTTAGGAATATATTGTGATAGAAGTGCACACTGACCTGAGCTCCAGGGGTCTCTTTGTTCTCCTCCATGCTGCTCTCAGTGCTCCTTCTCCAGCTGTGTCTCTGAAATAATCAACACAACTACAGCTGACACAAAACAAGACAACTCAATACAACCGACAGACACAACAAAACAAATCTACAGCTACGTCTTAGGTTAATAGCAGTAATAGCAGAGGCGAGAAGTAACTAAGTACATTTACTCTGTACTTAAGTACTATTTAGAGGTACTTGTACTTTACTATTGAAAAGGAATCTAACTTCGATACAACCAACGTTAATATCTAGGTCAGGAATGGGCAACTTGGATGGTGGTGGGGGCCACATAAGGTATGTACTGGCCACCAGGGGGCCGCAGATTCACTTGGGACACACACACACACACACACACACACACACACACACACACACACACACACACACACACACACACACACACACACACACACACACACACACACACACACACACACACACACACACACACACACACACACACACACACACACACACACACACACACACACACACACACACACACACGTTACCTCTCTCTCTCCTCTTCGTCCTGGTTCTTCAGTCTTTCTTCTCCTTGATAAAACACTGCCGTTAAACACACTAATCTCCCTTTAATGCCTTTACTTATATTTACCGATCAGCAACGTGGTATAAAAAGCTACGAACAAAGAACGGGAGGCAACACAAACACGGTTTACCGGATAAAAGCACGGATAAATCACCCTCCAAGGATAAATTAACTCTTTGTATGTGTTTTAAAAGTCTCTTAAACACATTACATTCGGTATAAAATCTGCATCAACGTCTGTTAGCAACGTCTAGCTTCTGAGGACCGGAAGCTAGAAACGGACCGCCGCAATGCATCATGGGATTTTAGTTTTAGTTTTAAACATAAACTCACTGCCTCCCTGTGGTGATAAACGGTATTAAAATAAATATGAATTACAACAATAATAATAATAACAGTAGGTTCTTCGCACTTTGTGCTAGGACGCCGTTGGGTCCTAGAGCTACGTGCTCGGGCCCTAATAATAGTAATAATAATAATATAATATATATATATAAATATGGGACTGGTATGGTGAATTTTAAACGTTGGGAAAAATGTTTTTGTTTGTGATCATACATTTGTAATCCATTATACAGGTTTTGATATAATTATTGATCATTAAAGTGTTCTCAAACCTGGTAAAGGTGCAGCTAGTTTTAATGACTTGGTATACTGCAGGGTAGCTTGTGAATTTACTCCAGGTGGAACTAAAGTCTGATTTACGTGTTGATTATGTTTATAAAAGTAGAAGTACTCAGGTCTTGTCCCTTAGTGAAAGTAGAAGTACTCAGATATTGTACTTGTGTAAAAGTAGAAGTACTCAGATCTTGAACTTGAGTAAAAGTAGAAGTACCAGAGTGTAGGAATACTCTGTTACAGTAAAAGTCCTGCATTAAAAATGTTACTCAAGTAAAAGTAGAAAAGTATTATCATCAAAATATAGTTAAAGTAGCGACAGTAAAAGTAGTCATTGTGCAGATTGGTCCATTTCAGAATAATATATATGATATGTTTTATAATGATTGATCATTAAAGTGTTATCAAAGCTGGTAAAGGTGCAGCTAGTTTGAATGACTTTGTATACTGCAGGGTAGCACACAAAAGTGTTGCCTCCGCCCGACGTCTCGCCAAATCTGCACCGAACCGCTGAGATAAACTCGTCTGACTGATGAAGACCACCACTCTCTCTGAGCGAGAACAAAGAGGAGAGAATATCTTTGTATTCAAATCAAGCCTCCACCTTCACCGACGGTGGGAAAAACACGCCGACATCAAAGGCATCGGTTGCAGGACTGCAGGAGAAGCAGCAGGTAAATGCTCGTTAGCTTAAATCCTGCAGGGAACCCCACCTCAACACCTACACAGACACATACATAACATATAGGAATCACAATGATATCAATTTACTGTGTGAGGTATCATCATCGAGAAATATGTGTTTATGTTATGTAGTGTCTCTACTTTAAAGAGTCCTCTCCTGCTGATGTTCAGGGGTATATCAGTATGTAGTGTCTCTACTTTAAAGAGTCCTCTCCTGCTGATGTTCAGGTGTATATCAGTATGTAATGTCTCTACTTTAAAGAGTCCTCTCCTGCTGATGTTCAGGTGTATATCAGTATGTAGTGTCTCTACTTTAAAGAGTCCTCTCCTGCTGATGTTCAGGTGTATATCAGTATGTAGTGTCTCTACCTTAAAGAGTCCTCTCCTGCTGATGTTCAGGTGTATATCAGTATGTAGTGTCTCTACTTTAAAGAGTCCTCTCCTGCTGATGTTCAGGTGTATATCAGTATGTAGTGTCTCTACCTTAAAGAGTCCTCTCCTGCTGATGTTCAGGTGTATATCAGTATGTATTGTCTCTACTTTAAAGAGTCCTCTCCTGCTGATGTTCAGGTGTATATCAGTATGTAGTGTGTCTACTTTAAAGAGTCCTCTCCTGCTGATGTTCAGGTGTATATCAGTATGTAGTGTCTCTACTTTAAAGAGTCCTCTCCTGCTGATGTTCAGGTGTATATCAGTATGTAGTGTCTCTACTTTAAAGTTTCACTACAGCATGGAAGAACAGACAAAGCAACATGGTTGCCAACTTTCCGGTTAGTCTATATAAAATAACAAAATATGTATGCGGTCACTAAATTGTAGATTTACATAATAACAAGATGTTGTTTCATAAATGTTAGGAGGATATCAACATGAAAGACTTCTTAGTCTTTCCGGCATGGACCAATGCAAATGGGCCAGGACACTTTGTACTCTGTGTAAGGAAATGTTGCTGTAACTACATACACTAGTGTCTATAATAATACTGGTAATTAGGTAGTGTTAGTAACAGGTAAACAAATGCTTGTTAAGCCTCTGTTTCCACACCGTGTCGCTCCTCTCACTTAGTTTCTGTTTGTTCAGGGCTAGAGTGCAGAGTCTATAAAAACATTTTCCATTTTGCATGTGAATGTCAGAATGAGTTCTGGGTTTTAGTCCATCATGATCTGCTACAACCCCAATGTCTGGAAAAGGGTCCCCTTCGTCAGGGGTTTACTTTCTGTTAGAGTACTCCCACCTGGGAGTTGAGGGAGGCCACCAGTCCACTCCCCCACTGCTAGGGCCTCACTTTTGGCCCAGTTGACTTTTGCAGAGGAGATTTTTTGAAAAGTGTTTACTACCTGCCCTAGCTTAAAAACATACCGTTGATTTTTTATAAAAACAATGATGTCATCTGCATAGGCCGATAAAATAAAACATGTATTAAAACCAGGTAAAAACAGGCCCTCATTAAAAGAGCGGATATTGTGTAGCATGGGCTCTATTGCCAGTGTGTACAATATAACACAGACCGCCATTTATCTTAAGCACACTCTCAATGTTCACATATATCACCTTTATCCTGGCGATGAAGCCTGGGCTGAGGCCGAACCTCTCCAGCACCTTCCATAGGTAACGGTGCTCAACCCGGTCAAAAGCCTTTTCCTGGTCCAATGAAACCAGACCAGTGTCGAAACCAAATGAACCAGAGACTTCCAAAATATCTCAAATTAATGACACATTGTCAACAATTGACCTGCCAGGCACACAGTAGGCCTGGGTCCGGTCTACCACCTGATCCATCACCTTCCTCAGCCTGGACTACAGGGCCCTGTACAGCAGCTTGTAGATTTTAGGTCTTCAATACAACCTTGATTTCCTGTGGACTCTGCAAAGCTCTGCAGTTCCACTATTTCCGACTCCGGATGTCTCATAGACTTGGTGACGTCACGAGAAACATTGAGAGTGTACTGAAGACAAAGCTGCTTGATGTCGGCTTTCCCACAATCCCACCACTGCTTCAATGAGTTAAAATCCCCCTTCCTTTTTCTAAAACCTTTCCAAAAATAAATAAAAACCTCTCTATAATGTGTATCTGAAAGCAGAGCAGTGTTAAAATGCCAATATGCAGATTTGCTTTGTATATTGGCAAAAATACAAGGGAGTGGTCAGAAAAACCAACAGGCAATATAGCACACTTTTTAAAAACATTCAAATGGTGCTTAAAACAATAAAACCTGTCCAGCCTAGCCATTGATAAAAAGTTCTCCCTAGTGTGTACTGTTTGTGATGTTCTCTCCATCTGTCTGATAGACTATGTGTTGCTATTACATGTCATTTGTTAAACGCTTTTATCCAAAGCGACTTACATACATTCAGTACTGTGGACAATCCCCACAGGAGCAATTTGAGGTGACACAGGGACACATGCTGACTGCAGGGACTCAAACTTGCTATCCCCTGTTTCGAAGTCCAGCACATTTGGAGCGTATATGTTGATAAAAACCAGATTAAAAAGCTCATAATTAGCACCAGCAGTCTGCCCTTTATTCTTTCTTCCCCTGTGTGGGATTTGGGGATAAACTCTTTAGCAAACAGGACTGCCACTCCTGCACTGGTACTGCTAAAACCACTTAAAACCACCTCCCCATCCCATTCCCTCCTCCAGTCTGTCCCGTTTAAAAAAAGCTTTAAAGTTAATTTGAAAAGCTCATAAATACAAGCCCTCTTCCCCACATCCCTAGCTCCATTGACAAGTGCAGACTTTAAAATCACTCATTAAAAAGGATGTGAGGAGAGACACACCGCTTAAAAACAACACGTATGTTAAAACCAGCATAACTGCAGTACACAACTGTGGAAGACCTGTGTGGCATGCCAAAGACCCCTTGGGAGCTTTGGGGGACCCTCAGCCTGCTTCGGGGGCTTTGGGGGCCCCTCAGCCTGCTTCGGGGGCTTTGGGGGCCCCTCAGCCTGCTTCGGGAGCTTTGGGGGACCCTCAGTAGGATTCTCCGCTGCTTTTGTCTCAGCAGGAGTCTTTTCTGGAGGTTTCTCCGGTTCTTTGTTTTGTTCCCCCTCCCCCTGGTTTTTTTTTTTTTGTAATTCAAATGTTTGTATTGGATTTTAAGCACAAATATCCAACATCATATACAGACTCAGAGAAAAAACAAACAGTACCAAAGAAATAATAAAAAAATAAAATAAAACAGAAAAACAGGGAGGTAAAAACAGGCATTGACAAGTATCCATTTATCAAAATAAAACATCCAGTCATAGCAGCGCACATTAGTGCATGATATTGTGAGTGTCCCACATCCACTTATTATTGTCTTCACACGGTTCCACCTTCCCCAGACATGTATCTACTGAAACTATCCCATTGTTCATTAGCCATGCCACTTTGAACATTCAACCTTCCCAGCATCTTTTCACATGCAGCAGTCTCCATCATTTGAACCCTCCACCTATTCAGTGTAGGAGTTTAGGGATCCTTCCAACATCTTAAAATTATCCGCACACACGTTATTAGGCCAGTCTTTAACACTCTAAATGTATTTATTTATTCAGATGCAGGGTCACCAGGAGAAAACAGCATTGTTTTTTATTTATATATACTGTGTATATATAGTACAAGATCTGAGTACTTCTACTTTTACTAAAGTACAAGACCCGAGTACTTCTACTTTCACTAAAGTACAAGACCTGCGTACTTGTACTTTTACTCAAGTACAAGATCTGAGTACTTCTAATTTGAATCAAGTACAAGATCTGAGTACTTCTAATTTGAATCAAGTACAAGATCTGAGTACTTCTCCACCTTTGTAAGTACAGTAAGGCAGTAAGGAGCGCCTTGAATCTCTCAGTCAGAGCTGGTTGATGTTGCTGGGAAAGAGAGGTTTGGCGCCCTCTGCTGGTTTTCTTCAGGTGCTGATGAACTAAAATATCTCAAAAAGAACAATTATTTAAACTGGCACTCAAAACAGCAAAACCATAGCTCCAAAACTCTAAACACATTTTCAGCTCTGCACCCACATTTCACTTCAACATGGCCCTTTCTGCAAACACTGCACACGGTTCTGTAAGTAAAACACGGGAATCTGACGTAAAACACTGCCATTACTGTAAAACTGCAGCAGCATTATCCGTAGAACCCTAGAAATGTGCAATTTGAGGAAGTAACTTTCATTTCTAATTATAATTACTCTCTGGCATTTTATATCCCAGAATTTTTTTATTATTATTGAATTATTTCTTGAAGTTAGTTTTATGTTTTTTGCATATTACATCCTATTTAAAACACTGAAGTTAGTTTGATCATTAAACACTGAGCTATTTGCATTTTAAAAATAGATGCAGTATATCTCACAAATTATTTATTTATTAGACTTTGTATTTGTGATCTCTCTTTATCTGCTAGCTCCTGTCTGATTTCAGTATCAGAGTTCCTGCTTCCTCTCTGGAGTTTCTTTTAATCATCTTTGAACAGCTGTTATGTAACCTCCACTCTCTGCAGACTGCACACTGTTAGCGGCAATACAATTGTGTGTGTGTTTGTGTGTGTGTGTGTGTGTGTGTTTGCATTTGTGCAACTGTTTCCTATCAAACAGAGCTAAATCAGATCTGATCAGAGCAGGGCTGCAGCTCATGTTTTAAGAATCAGTATTCATTATACACCTGAACATCAGCAGGAGAGGACTCTTTAAAGTATAGACACTACATACTGATATACACCTGAACATCAGCAGGAGAGGACTCTTTAAAGTAGAGACACTACATACTGATATACACCTGAACATCAGCAGGAGAGGACTCTTTAAAGTAGAGACACTACATACTGATATACACCTGAACATCAGCAGGAGAGGACTCTTTAAAGTAGAGACACTACATACTGATATACACCTGAACATCAGCAGGAGAGGACTCTTTAAAGTAGAGACACTACATACTGATATACACCTGAACATCAGCAGGAGAGGACTCTTTAAAGTAGAGACACTACATAACATAAACACATATTTCTCGATGATGATACCTCACACAGTAAATGGATATCATTGTGATTCCTATATGTTATGTATGTGTCTGTGTAGGTGTTGAGGTGGGGTTCCCTGCAGGATTTAAGCTAACGAGCATTTAGCTGCTGCTTCTCCTGCAGTCCTGTCAGCCGCTGCCTTTGTTGTCGGCGTGTTTTTCACAGCGTCGGTGAAAGTGGAGGCTCGATTTGCATACAAAGATATTCTCTCCTCTTTGTTCTCGCTCAGAGAGAGTGGTGGTCTTCATCAGTCAGACGAGTTTATCTCAGTGGTTCGGGGCAGATTTGGCGAGACGTGGGGCGGAGGTAAAACTTTTTTTGTGCTACCCTGCAGTATACAAAGTCATTAAAACTAGCTGCACCTTTACCAGCTTTGATAACACTTTAATGATCAATAATTATATCAAAACCTATATAATGGAAAACAAATGTATGATCACAAACAAAAACATTTTTCCCAACGTTTAAAATCCGCCATACCATTCCCATATTTATATATTATTATTATTATTATTATTATTGTAATTCATATTTATTTTAATACCGTTTTTCACCCCAGGGAGGCAGTGAATTTATGTTTAAAAGAAAAACTAAAATCCCATGATGCATTGCGGCGGTCCGTTTCTAGCTTCCGGTCCTTAGAAGCTAGACGTTGCTAACAGACGTTGATGCAGATTTTATACCGAATGTAATGTGTTTAACAGACTTTTAAAACACATACAAAGAGTTAGTTTATCCTTGGAGGGTGATTTATCCGTGCTTTTATCCGTTAAACCGTGTTTTTCTTGCCTCCCGTTCTTTGTTCGTAGCTTTTTATACCACGTTGCTATCGGTAAACATAAGTAAAGGCATTCAAGGCAGATTAGTGTGTTTAACGGCACTGTTTTATCAAGGAGAAGAAAGACTGAAGAACCAGGACGAAGAGGAGAGAGAGAGGTAACGTGTGTGTGTGTGTGTGTGTGTGTGGTGTGTGTGTGTGTGTGTGTGTGTGTGTGTGTGTGTGTGTGTGTGTGTGTGTGTGTGTGTGTGTGTGTGTGTGTGTGTGTGTGTGTGTGTGTGTGTGTGTGTGTGTGTTGTGTGTGTGTGTGTGTGTGTGTGTGTGTGTGTGTGTGTGTGTGTGTGGTTTTAATGACTTTGTATACTGCAGGGTAGCTTGTGAATTTACTCTAGGTGGAACTAAAGTCTGATTTAAGAGTTGATTATATTTCACATCATTGATCCAAATCTGTAAAGTAACTCAAGGTATTCAATACATGTAGTGGAGTAAAAGTACACCATTTACCTCTGAATTGTAGTGGAGAAAAAGTACAGAGTAGCATTAAATGGAAATAGTGTTGACAGACCTGCTGTTCAAGTGGCCTGACAGACCTCACTTTTACCTCACCTACCTCTATTAAGCTTACATTGATAACAAATGCTAAATTGGCTATAATTTGGTTTGATGCAAAGGATGTATGTCTCAATAATGTCTTGCCAGACATGTGAAACTAGACAGAACTTCCTGAATCTTGACCTATGCACATTATGCATTTAGAAGGTGCAAGCAAAGCATAAAAGTTCCAACCACAATTCTAGGAAGGCGTTGTTGTTTTTGACACCTTGACAACGGTTACAACGATTGAGGACAACAATGCCCACAGGATGAGAGTGAACTGTGTACAGATTGATGATTTTAGGTCCAACATCCAGGAGTAACACATCTTAGAGACAATAGACAGTTTTAAGTTTGCTTCTGTTAATAAATTACATTTGCATATTTTAAATTGAAGTTAAAAGAAACTCAATTCTAAACATGACATTGAAAATGTGTTTTGCTTTCATAAAAATGTTCATATTCCCTTTTGTTAAAATTGCATATCATTAATATAGTCTTCATTTGTTTAATTGTAACTTTACATTTTTAAGGGGCGGCATTTGAGCTAACAGTTTATGGCGTGTATGGCAAATAAAAGTTGTAACAATTAGTAGCGCTGAGCAAAGTGACTAGAACGCAACCACACACTTTATAAAGTCAGGCAACACTAACCAGGCTTAGTGTGATTCTGTTTTTTTTTTACCTTACTTTGACCATCCGTTCACTGTTATTGATCATTGTGGAGAGCAGGCAGACGTTTTGTATTATAGCAGCTATCGGATGGAATCAATTGATGGGCTGCACAGATTGCCATGTCCGACTATCACAAGTAGAATCATAATGAAAAATACGCCGGTAAAATGTGCCTGTAGAAAACGGCAAAGTAGTCAAAATAGTCAGTTTAGCTTCGTTGCTATGCTAACATCACCCATTTTATACCAGAGAAACGTTCATAACAGCGTTGTGATACCAAACGGCGGGCAGCACTGCAGCGCTCGGTAAATGCCGCTGAAACACATTAATAAACAATGAACCACGGCACTCTGGAGAAAAGTATAAGGGTTGAAAAGTAATTATTTAATTTAATCTGGCTTCGTATGATTAAAAGTCATACGGTCATCGACCTGAAGCAGTCCCCCATTGTTGTTGTTGTTGTGAGCGCCGTTGGGGAGAAAATCAGCGACGTAAACGGTGATGTCATGGCGCAGCCGCGGCAGCACTAGTCGGGCTCTGGGCGGTGTGAACAAAACGGGGGCTAAAAAGAAAAACCGGTTCCGAACCAGAAAAGCGCAAGCACGGAGCTAGAACGGGAACCGCGTTGGTGTGAAAGGGGCATGAGAGCGCTCTAAGGGGTTCACTTGTGAACCTGTTGCTTTTGTGCTTTGACCTTGTGTCCTTGTAAACTTTTGTATCTTTCTTTTATTTATTTTTTGGATCTTGTAAATCCTCTATATTTGTTAAAAACCTAATAAAACCGGTTTGTCTTTGTACATTTCGACCCAATTCGTGGTCTCTGAAGGTATCTGCTTGGTCTTAGAGTAAGGTAAGAACACCCTTCCTTGGAAAAGGCTGACAGTAGTTGATAATTTGGACTTGAAATTGTTGAAAAAAAACCCTGCTAAGGTTAAACTATAGTTTCATATTGGTTACTGTGGTTTCAGTGTTTCCCCTAGGATGGAGTCAGCGGTAAGTGGGCCCAGCATAATGTGAGCACGGAGCGCGTGGAATTTTTTTAGTGTGTGCACGTGCAAGTGGCCCCGCCAATTTGTTTCTATGTGTCTGCCAGCACAAGAAAGGCTCTTGAGGCCTAGTACCAGGGCCGGTTCTAGCCAATTTGCTGCCCTAGGCGAGATTTTATATATAAAGAATAAATAAAAAAACCCCACCAAAGGCAAATACACTACAAAAACAGAAACTTATTGACATAGGTAATATACGTCAAAATGGCTTCAAATGTATTCAGTATTGTATGAACATGTTTGAATTGGAGGGTGGACGTCACATCCTCTAGGGGTCCGGGGGTGTGCCCCCCCGGGAAGATTTTTTCGAACATTTTAAAGTAAAATGCTTCAATCTGGTGCACTTTGAGCACACATTACTAGAGACCTGATCTAGGGGTACAACTCTAAAACACCCATATGAAAAAGATCAGTTTACATTTTAATAATCAAATAAGTATATGAACATAACCAATAACCTACCATAGCCAATAACAAATAAATGTAACTTATTTTATTTTTGTTCATTCATATCTTATTTTACCTAGTTAACATTTATTTATTCATGCATATTTTTGTATCTCTCCAACTTTAAACGATATTTTTGGTTTACTGTCCTATAGTATACATTGGAATGATTTCAAACCTGTTTTTATTTATCCTAATAATTATAAAGGAGTGCCTTGGAAATATGTGTTTACATAATTTGTGGTCAAAACGTTTGAGACCCACTGAGATAAATTCTAAACACTCAGAGAGTCCTTTACCTCACTGAGCCTCTCAGTCTGACAGGAGAGCTCTCCTCCACCCTGGTTGTAGAAACATCTACTTCTTATATCCGTTAGCGCAGCTAGCACCAGATTCTAATAACAACAGCGCCGGTACCGGTGCGCCCTCTCTCTCGCTTCCTCGCTCGCTCCCACGCTCGCTCCCACGCTCGCACTTTGGCTGTGAGCTGCGGGTGCCTGATAAGCCAACATCCCCCACTTTCATCACTTACAGCGCCCATCGTACAGGGCAAATGAAAAGTGTAACCGGGGTGAAAAGGGTGTTACATTTACTTAATTATGAATGTTGTTACATCAAGGCCGAAAATTAGGATGAGCGCCAACGGTCAAAAATGTTTTTTCCCCTCCCAGAGCTACCAGCGCAGCGCCCCCCAGATCTTGCGCCCTAGGCGACTGCCTGTCGCCTATGCCAAAAATCGGCCCTGCCTAGTACATACAGTGGCAATGTCTCAAGATTTAGCAAAAATACACCTTTATTGAACATACAGTAGCACAAATACTACAAATCCACATAACAAACAATCAAAAATGAAAAAGGGTTGCCACTTATTATTATTTTAATAAAAAAATAAAAAGTAACCTGGCCTGACCTAGCAGCGGCGCGCATATTTCAGCAGCGGCGCTGCGCCGCCACTATTTGTATATAGGGGAAACATTGGGTTTTGATTGATGCTGAAATATGACATGTGCTCTGCTGATGTGGTAATATCACTGCTGTGATATCAGTGTTTGACTCTGGCTATGTTTGATATTTTATTTGCATTGTTTTAATTGGTATAGCTGGGGATCAAAAGTGGGGGTTAGGGATTGTGGGTCCTGAAGCTGCCCTAATTACCAGGTACCTCATTCACACCAACGCAACTCCGGTTCAAGCTCCGTGCTAGAGCTTTTCAGGTTCAGAACCGGTTCTTCGGTTTAGCTCCGGCTCTTTTCACACCGCTCAGAGCCCGACTGGTGCTGCGTCATTGCGTCATCGTTTGCGTCATGACGTAACCGTTTGCGTGCCTGCTTCATAAAGCCAAACCGCGCGGAAACCCCTCACAGCTCACACCGACAACAACAACAATGGCCGATTGTGTTGAAGCGCTACTCGTTTTGGTTTTGTTAAAAACCAGCGGTTGCCATCTCTTTCTGCAATTTTTGGAGAATTGCTTTGGACCGCGTGCTCCCCTCCAGCTTCCTCTGTACCTCTTCGGAAGACCAGATTCCCAGTAGGTAGCTGGTCTCTTCAGTGGACCACTGCTGCTTGTTAAGTTTCTCCATCGTTGTGTACAAACTGGATAAAACGCGGGCTTTTTCTTGTTGTTCAGGAGTTGATCCCGTCCCTGCCCCTGCCCCCGCCTCGACGTAAGCGTGACGTATGCGGTGCTTTTGCTCTAGCCGGAGAATTTTTTGGTGCTTGAAACGAACCGGATTCCGGAGCTAAGAGGCTGCTCCGCTGCGGTGTGAACAGGAAAACCCGGTGCTTTTCAAGCTCCAGCTCCGAACCGGCCCTGAAACACCGTTGGTGTGAATGAGGTAAGGGAGTCTCCCAACGACACAGGGTTTCTCCTCCAGGGGCAGTTTAGATACTGCTCTGGGGTCTTACCAGCCCACCAACACCTACTGCACTACACACTCCGTTTTGCTATCCTGGCGGTCGGACATCCGACGCTTTAGTGCCTGAAATAAGTGATACGACGGGCAGCTGGTGTTAGAGGCCACGCTGTTAGTGCCAGTGTTAATTTCGTCAACAGACACGCTGCAGCGGCACACAGAGATCTGCTGGGGACGGAGCGTTCAAAAGTATAGTGACACTCTACAAGCCTCGATGTGGACAAAGCTTGTTTGCCATTAGTGTTTTCGCGTAAGCGCGTTGACACGAGTAGTCTGTCCAAACAGCTGGCCAAAAGGCGTCATATTCAGTCGGAGAAATGCACAATTTTCGACTTCCTTAACTCGTAGCTCTGTTGCCCCAATTACGAGTAACGTTATCACATCAGGTGCGCAGAGGTGGGAGAAGTACTCAGATCTTGTAGTTAAGTAATAAAAGTACCAGATTGTAGGAATACTCTGTTACAGTAAAAGTAGACAAGTATTGGCATCAAAATATAGGTAAAGTACCAACATTTGTCATTGTGCAGATTGGTCCATTTCAGAATAAGATATATGATATGTTTTATAATGATTGATCATTAAAGTGTTGAAAGCTGGTAAAGGCGCAGCTAGTTTTAATGACTTTGTATACTGCAGGGCAGGGACGTGCGAAGATATTTGGAGGGGCTATTGCTCTAAACTGGAAAAGGGCCTCCCCCCCCCCCAAAAAAAACAGAAGACCTTTTTAAAATTCTAACTTGTTTTTAATGTAAAAGGTTCATAAATAAAAACACAACAATGTCATTGCAAGTGACACTCAGTTGACTTTTATGTCCAACTGCTAAATTCGTTATTCAGGCACACTTTTTGTTTTGCGGTCCATATTTCATTAAAATATCTAATGTTAGTAACTATTAAAGAAAACATGGGGACAATTCTGTTTTAATGTAGTTTGACCATTGTAACTGCTGTGCAGACATAGGCTACTGATAAAATAGGGCTTCAAACTAATTACTTTAAAGGTCCCATGACATGGCCATTTCTACTGATCATAATTCCGTTGTTGTGGTCTACTAGAATAGATTTACATTGTGCAATTTTCCAAACTCACATTGGTTTTCTCATACAGCATCTCTGTATAGTATGTGTATTCACTGAATTTCACTCTCTGTCCTAAACGCCTTGTTTGAGCTTCTGCCCAGTGTGCTCTGATTGGTCAGCTCGCCCACTGGCTCGCTGCTGCGAGGAGCTGACCGTGTGAGCTGGCTTACTGGTGTGGTTTCCTGCTTGCTGCGAGACAGCGAGACATCGCGAATGGACGCGGGAAGGGGGGGGGGGGCTGAGGGGGCTGCAGCAGCCCCATCTGCGAGGCTCCACTAGCACTCCACTAGCACTATGGGACCTTTAAATAAACTCACTAATTAATGAAACCAGTTCAATACATATTATTCGTATTCTCATCATTCTTTATGAGCGCAGTAAGGTTTTATTGGCAGCCGCCAAATTGAATTTATTGGAAACTCCAATATCAGCGTAAGAGCTTGTGCCTCTTCGGGGGGCGCTAACACTTAACCATAAACGTTATCGTTTACTTTCTCCGTCTTTATATGTAGATATTACTTTTTCTCCGTTAATCTCCGTCACGTTGTTTCCATAGCAACAACAACTTCCTGTCAACAGCGCTAACTCTCCTTCAAAATAAAAGCATGTCCATACAAAATAGGAAGCCAAATTACACTTAAGACATATACAACTGCAACGAAAGTAACAAACACAATGCAATATTTTCAATTTCAAAGAACACAAATTGGGTTATTTACATTAACAAATAACTATAAAACAACAATACTGTAGAATAACAAAATGAATGCCGTGAATAAACCGAAATACACGTGTTGAAGCGGTTCGCTGCTGATTACTACGGGACAGCCCTAGTATATAATTACGTATTTATTTAGTATTCCATAACTTAATAACAGAGATGGTCAAACTAAAGTGGTAGAGACATGGCAGAAATCCTACAATAAAGCGGGGTTAGACTACGCCATCTGCGATCGATTAACTACCCCTCCTGTACACAAGTATATTTCAGATCTGTGGAAAACACTGCCGTTGGTTGTATCGAAGTTAGATTCCTTTTCAATAGTAAAGTACAAGTACCTCTAAATAGTACTTAAGTACAGTACTTGAGTAAATGTACTTAGTTACTTCTCACCTCTGCTATTAACCTAAGACGTAGATTTGTTTTGTTGTGTCTGTCGGTTGTATTGAGTTATCATGTTTTGTGATTATTTCAGAGACACAGCCGGAGAAGGAGCACTGAGAGCAGCATGGAGGAGAACAAGAGACCCCTGGAGCTCAGGTCAGTGTGCACTTCATCACAATATATTCCTGACACTGTTATCCCCAAATGAAAGATCACAACCTGTTTAGAAAATACAATATTAATGCACAATATGGTTGATATAGGTTAGAACGTTGCTGTATTTACTCTTGATTAGAACGTTGCTGTATTTACTCTGATTAGAACGTTGCTGTATTTATAAAAAAAAAAAAAAAAAAGAAACAAGATTTAAACATTTATTTATAGATTTTTTACATTTATCACATTACACAAACAAACATTCCCCAACATTAGACATATGGAAGATAAACAAATTAAAAAGTGTGCAGATACTAGAATCATCAATCAGTTTAAAGTTCAGACCAAGAATATAATTACATTAGCAAATTCAACAAAAATACAATAAAAGCACATCCACACACAGAGCAGAGTACAGCTTACAATTCTCCAAATAGACAAACCATATTCAACATTCCTCAGTAGTAGTAGTAGTTTAGTCTTTTCACTTTAACCTTCCATCACTTCTGCAATGTCCACACTTTTTTATAAATTCCAAAAATAATTCCCAAATGGTGTAAAATTCAGAAGCTTTCTTCCTTAGTATATATGTGAGTTTCTCAAGAGCCAGACTCAAAGTTAAATTGTTTAACCTGTGGCCCAGGGAGGGGCCACCAAAATGTTTCCAACACAAAGCAATTGAGCGCCTGGCTTGTAGAAGGCATAGGTTAACCATTTTTCTTTCCCTAACCGATAGCGAACAGTCTTCTTGATAAATGCTTAAAATACAAAGTTTAGGGCTTAAAGGGGTTGGCGACGAGGTTATTTGGGAAATATATCTTGTCACCGAAGTCCAAAATCTTTTAACCTCTACACAATCCCTCAAGCAATGATACAAGGGACCTTGATGGATCTTGCATTTATAACATAGATCAGGAATGTTAGGGTTAAACTTCTTAAACATCACAAGGGTGATGTACGTTCTCATCCAATTATATTGTATTAATCTAAGACGTGTATTAATAGTTTGTGTTTGTGCCTTTCAACACATTTTACCCCAATCATCCTCCTGAAATATCCTCTAATACGTCTTTTATCCACGCCTGTCTTTACTTCTGAGTTGTCTTTATGGTTTGTAACCATTATGTTATAAAATTGAGTAACCAGCCCTTTGCTGATAAAGTTTTTTATAGACAGTATCTCTAGTGTGGACATAGAAAGTTGTTGCAACAAGTTGTTTAAGTTTGCCAATATAAAACTCCTAACTTGCAGGTACTTGAAAAAGTGTTTCTGTGGCACGTCATACTTTGTTTTCAGCTCGTCAAACGACATTAGGTTGCTGTACTCGTATAAATCCAGTAGCCTTACAATACCCGTACTTAATCATGTTTGGAAGCCCATTTAATTTTTACCCGGGCTGAAGAGTTCATTGCCCCAAATAGGTGAGAAACAAGACAACATTGGGGAGTCGCCTATATATGTATGTGCTTCATGCCATGCAAACATTTTATTTTTCACAAAGGGTTCCGGTGTTTTTTTCCTTAGATTTTAAGAAGGAGCAGAGTATAGAAAGCTATCCAGCATCAAACCCTTTGAAGACAACTCAACTCGTAACCACGGCAAATCAACTCCTCTTGAAAACCAAAACATTGTAGCCCTCAATTGTGCCGCCCAGTAGTACTACTGAAAATGTGGTAGTTGTAACCCTCCCCTATCGTAAGGTCTGTTATTCCAAAATACATTTAGAAAGTAGCTTTCCTATTTTAGAGAAAAATGAAGGAGGAGGTGCTAGTGGGATTGATTGAAAAAGATATAGACATTTTGGCAATATACTCATCTTAATTATATGAATTCTTCCCACTAAGAACAGAGGCAATGTTGTCGACCTAGTGAAATCTTCTGACACTTAAGCTAACGAGGGTTCGTAATTAGACACACTGAGAATGTCTATCATGCTGTAATTTTAATATCCAGATAAGCAAAACCATCTATGGCATTTACAAATTGGAAAGATCATTTTGGATTTCTTCCCTCCTGTTCATAAAACTTAAAACCAGAGAATTTACCAAATTGATTGATTACTTTTAAGAGGGATGGAATTGATTTTGGAAGACCTGATCAAAACACTATGGTATCATCTGCATACAATGCTATACGATGCTCTAGGTCCCCTGTCTTAATACCATAAATCAAAGGGTGTGATTGTATGGCTATTGCCAACGGCTCCATGGCTATCACAAAAAGTAGAGGCAAAATATGAGAGCCTTGTCTCGTGCCGCGAAAGAGCTTAAACGGTTGTGAAATACAATTATTGGTTAATACTACTGCGGACAACAAACATAATTGTAATCCATTTAAGAATGTAGTCATCAATACCAAAGCACTTCTAGCAGATAGGGCCATTCGACTCTGTCAAATGTCTTTTCTGCATCGAGTGACAAAATGGCCTTGTCCGGGGTTCCTTCAAAAAGTAACCCTCCTTACATTATGGAATCCCTGAGGATTTTTAACAAAGCCGCTTTGATCTGCGTGTATCATCTGTGGCAGGAACCTCTCCAGTCCCATAGCCAAGGCTTTAGCAATGATCTTTGCGTCAGAGTTCAAAATTGGAATTGGTCTGTTAGAGCCACATTCGGATGATGATTTACCTGGCTTTAAAATAAGAGTTATTAAGGCACTTTGTAGCGAAGGGGGGAGGCTGCCCTGCTCTAATGATTCCATGCATACATGTTTAACAATGGGGCTATCGAAGTTCTTAAAAATGATCAGATTTTAAAGGTACTTCTGTGTTGCTATCGCGTCTAAATGTGTTTTGGGGGAAATGTCCGGGCTGCAAAGTAACCAGTACCATAATAGCCCTTCAGTTCCCCCCAACAATTCGTATTGAAATAAATCAACATGGAACCAGTAATCACTAACTTTGTTTCCCCGACCCCTTATCGGAGAACACCCAGCTAGTAACCTAGCAACCAAGCTAGCGGCAGTCAGAAACTCAGGTATCTTCAAATCTATTTACAAACAAATATGGGGAAGTGTAAGTTCAACCATATTTGGTTGGAAAACATCAAATGTAGTGCTTGGTTGAAAGCAGTTGAGGGGAACGTGTTTGAAGCCCGCTGCACCTTTTGCAAAAAAGAAATAGCGTTTGTTTTGCTAATGTAGCGTTAGCTTGTGCAGCAGCGGCTAGATACTATACCTCCTGGGTTTTAGGCGGCAGAAGTGACGTAATCTGCCACCCAGGACAAGAGACGAGCATATTAAATGTATTATTTTCGTATTTACTTTTGTATTTGATGTTGCAATTTAATTTCTCCAAGAGAGACAAAAATCACTAAAAGATCTGGTGGATATCTGACCAGTATTTATATTATATATATATATATATATATATATATATATATATATATATCCTAAATGTTCTTTGGGTTTTATCCACAAATGCAACACAAATAAGAACTGTAAGTTATTAGTTCATAATCAAACCATTATTATTGAAATGTAAGTATATTTCACACATTTTAATGTAGTTATAGAGTATGATCTCATTATTCGTTAATGAACCTCATATTTGTGACAAGACGTGCGTGAGCGGAACTCTCCTCTATTTAGGGTAAACTGTAAACTTTTAATACAAAAGTTGCCGACTTCTCATCCACGATTACGTCACTTCCGCCGCCTAAAACCCAGGAGGTATATGATCTAGCACTACACACACACACACACACACACTTTTTGTCTAACACGCTAACACAGTTCTGTGTACTGTTATGCTGTTATGTTCAGTCATCGTTCTTATGTTGAACATGAATACATTTACTTTGTAAGTAATTATGGGACGTATTTCTTCTTTCATAGCAATTTTCCTTCATACTTTCTTGCCGTGAAATAGGTCTTAAATTCTATTCAAAGTGGTCTTAAAAAGGTCTTAAAAAGTCTTAAATTTTAGTTGGCGAAACCTGCAGGAACCCTGAGACAGCCCATCTAGGAAAGTGTTTTTGATGAAGAGTAGTACCCATATAGTCCAATAGAGGGCGGAGCCTGTGTGTGATGGAACAAAGGCCTGATTAATTTCCAATGGATCTGTAGTTATTGCCCCCTGTTCATTTCTAATTTCATTTATTGCTCTTTCTGAATTAAGTTTTTTTAATTTGCCAGGCAAGTGTCTCACGTTTTAAAGGATAATGTACAGGAGTTTAATCGAGTTTCGCCAGGAGCTCACTAAAAAGACGTGTGCCTAGTTCGTTGCTATAACCACGCCCTCGTACGTTACTGTGTTTACTGTGGTTAGAACATTGCTGTGTTTACTGTGGTTAGAACGTTGCTGTGTTTACTGTGGTTAGAACGTTACTGTGTTTACTGTGGTTAGAACATTGCTGTGTTTACTGTGGTTAGAACGTTACTGTGTTTACTGTGGTTAGAACATTACTGTGTTTACTGTGGTTAGAACGTTGTTGTATACCAGAGGTGTTAGTAAGTCATACATGTGCAAAATATCTCAAATCTTAACCTACAAGTCTCAACCAAGTCTCAAGTTTCTGTGGTGAGTCAAGCAAGTCAATTCATACTAAATGCTGATGAATAACCCCAGTTTCTGCATTTAAATCAGTTAAAAGACAGTGGTTATGCTAAGTAGAATTCTATTTTCAACATTACCAACAATAGAGTGTGTGTGTGTGTGTGTGTGTGTGTGTGTGTGTGTGTGTGTGTGTGTGTGTGTGTGTGTGTGTGTGTGTGTGTGTGTGTGTGTGTGTGTGTGTGTGTGTGTGTGTGTGTGTGTGTGTGTGTGTGTGTGTGTGTGTGTGTGTGTGTGTGATCATGCACCTTGGTGACTGGACATCTCCTTCATAAAATGAGCAATAGGGGGAATAATCAGGCAGTTCGATGTGTGTGTGAATAAAACGTAGCAGCCTGCGGTCGCTCTTTAGCTGTTCTAATGAAGGTAAACACAGTGAAGTAAACAGTAAAAGGCACAGCTCTTTGTAGCTGGTGCTGCTCTTCTCAGATTTGCCGAGTTACACGTTACTGCCTCCTGGTGCTGCAGAGATTTCATGAAGTTAAGGAGGTGTTCCTTCTATTAAACAGCTGTGGGCAGCAGATAATGTGAGAGTCACAGACATGAATTCATAGATCAAGGCAGACTGGTTCACAGGCTCTCCTGTTTTGCCGATCCGGTGCTTGAACAAATATCTCTACACCTCTTGTCGAAATGTCCCTAAAATGTAGTCCGAGTTTGAAATATATCTCAAATAATGTATGCACTGTCATTTCCCCACATAAACATAACAGTCTGCAATGAAACGGTTGTCTCCTGTGCGCTCCACTTCCTACTTGGCGCACCAGCATCTTTCTCGTCTCTTATTTATTTTTCATTGCCCTTTAGGGCCTTCGTACAATACGAAAACAAATGCAAATATTTTATTTTAAAAAGTGAAGTCCTTTCGAGTCATCTGTCTCAAGCCTAAGTCAAGTCGTGAATTCCAAGTCGAGTCTTTTATCAATGTTAGTCAAGCAAGTCTCAAGTCCAAAAATATGCGACTTGAGTCTGACTCGAATCAAGTCATGTGACTCAGTCCCCCACCTCTGGTATATACTGTGGTTAGAATGTTGCTGTATTACTGTATCAAATATAATACAAATATAATCAACACAAACAGTTATTAAAAGCAGTATTTTGTTAACTGAAAGTTTGTATGAAGTGAGTTTTCATTGTGTTAACTGTTTATGTATTTATGCTTTTTAGATTTACTTTCTCTCTTTCTCTGTCCGTCTGTTTTAGAAACCGAAAGGAAGAGAGAGACGTCACAGCTGTCAGCAATGTGATAAATCCTTTACAACATCTGGAGATTTAAAGCTCCACCTGCATATTCATACTGGAGAAAAACCGTACAGCTGTGAAGAGTTTGGGAAAACGTTCACTCAATCAAGTGATCTCAAATCACGTCACCGCATTCACACGGGAGAGAAACCGTACAGCTGTGAAGAGTGTGGGCAAACGTTCACGACATCCGGTAACTTCCAAACACATCAACGTATTCATACTGGAGAGAAACCATACAGCTGTGAAGAGTGTGGGAAAACGTTCACGACATCTGGTAATCTCCAAACACATCAACGTATTCACACTGGAGAGAAACCATACAGCTGTGAAGAGTGTGGGAAAACGTTCACTCAATCAGGTGCACTCAAATCACATCAACGAGTTCACACTGGAGAGAAGCCGTACAGCTGTGAAGAGTGTGGGAAAACATTCACTCAATCAGGTGCTCTCAAATCACATCAACGTATTCACACTGGAGAAAAACCATACAGCTGTGAGGAGTGTGGGAAAACATTCAAGAAATCAGATCATCTCAAAACACATCATCATGGTCGCACTGAAGAAAAACCATACACCTGTAAAGAGTGTGGGAAAACATTCACTCAATTAAGTGATCTCAAAACACATCATCGCATTCACACGGCAGAGAAACCGTACAGCTGTGAAGAGTGTGGCAAAACGTTCACTACATTAGGTGCTCTCAAAGCACATCAACGTGTTCACACTGGAGAGAAACCATACAGCTGTGAAGAGTGCGGGCAAACGTTCACGACATCAGGCAATCTCCAAACACATCAACGTATTCACACTGGAGAGAAACCGTTCAGCTGTGAAGTGTGTGGGAAATCATTCACTCAGTCAGGTGCTCTCCAAACACATCAACGTGTTCACACTGGAGAGAAACCGTACAGCTGTGAAGAGTGTGGGCAAAGGTTCACGACATCAGGTGGTCTCATAACACATAAACGTGTTCACACAGGAGAGAAACCGTACAGCTGTGAAGAGTGTGGGAAAATGTTCACTCAATCAGGTGCTCTCAAAACACATCAACGTATTCACACTGAGAAACCATACAGCTGTGAAGAGTGTGGGCTAACGTTCACGACATCAGGTGCTCTCAAAACACATCAACGTGTTCACACTGGAGAGAAACCGTACTGGTGTGAAGAGATGCTGTTTTCTCCCTAACCCTCATGTATTTTCCTAAATCTGACTTAACAGTTTTTTATGTTCTAACCAGCGTTCACTAGGGGTGTTGAAATTAATCGTTTCTACGATACATCGCGATGCGGACGTGGATGATTCTGCATCGATGCACTGACAGAACATAATCGATTATAGCGTAGTAATGTTGCTTCCTGATTTTCTGGCCACGGCTTTACAATTAAGTTTTTTTTTTTATGTCACTTGAATATCAAATCGGTCGGTGACGCAGAGATCAGGAACAGACCCGACAGCGGCACAGCAACACCAAACATGAGCAGTCTGCTTTATCCACAAACACAAGAACACCAGTCCAGAACCAACAGCAGAAGGACCTGTTCTGAATCAGTCCGTGTCGCTGCGGCTCAGACACACAGGGATTTATGTTTTTAAAAAATACTTTCGTCAGGTTTTTGGTGGATTTAAAGGGCCCATGTCATGGCCATTTCCACTGATCATAATTCCATTGTTGAGGTATACTAAAATAGATTTATACTGTGCATTTTTCCAAACTCACATTGGTTTCGCATACAGCATCTCTGTAAAGTATGTGTATTCAGCAGTATTCGCTCTCTCCACTAAACGGCTCGTTGCAGCTCTTGCCCCCCCCCTTCCTGTGAGCACAGTGTGCTCTGATTGGTCGGGACGTTGTGAATCGCGCTGAGCTCCGTGGAGGTGTGGTTTCCTTGTTTAGCGATACACAGCCAAACTCATCCTGAGCACACACAAACTCACAGCCGAAGTAAAAACAATAAGTGTGGCTTGATATTGAGTAAGAAAAAGGTTGATAAACGCTGTGAGAATGGGTCTGCAGAGAGAATTTCGCCGCGATCCCAACTGTCTGTTATCAGCCTGCAGCCAGGGATGAGAAATCAGCAGAGCTGCCTGCACTGAGTGTGTGAGGAAGTCCGTGGATTGGTCAATTTGGACCAATCAGCAGAGGCTTAACGTAACGGCTCCGCGGACGTAACGTAACGGCTCCACGGATTGGTCCATTTGGTTCCGGGTACGAGCTGACGTCAGCTTGTACCCGGAACCAAACGGACCCATCCGTGGAGCAAAGAAAGAAACTGAGAAATCTCAACGAGGCGTTTTGGGGAGGAATTTTCTATGTTAGAGTTTTACTCGCTACAGGGTGTACTTTGAGGGTTTGTGACTCTGCAGACCGTTTACATGCATAAAAACCTACATAACACACAAGGTGACGGGTAATAACCAGAAAAGCATGACACCTCTCCTTTAATTAAGTCTTGGATTTCAGAGTATGAATGTCCTCTTGCTATTTTCAGACGATATATACGTGTGTAAAGTTTGTGAAGGCAGAGGAAAAAGCTTCCGCGATCACGTCTCCTCTCTGTTCCTCCAAACCCCGCCCCCTCCCTGAAAATAAGGAGTGACAGGCTGATAGTAACCTGATAGAAACTTTATTATTCACTTAATCACTGATTGAGATATGATGAAGCTAACTTAATCTCATACATTCATGGGATTTATATAACAGTAAGACAGAGAATGTAAGGGTGCACCCACATGCACTATTTTTGTTTTTATATGCTGTTGTAAATACTCCTGTTGTCTGCTGTGTTCAGACTCAAGTCATGTTTGTGATGCCACATTCAGGACATTCAGTGTCTTTTTTAAACAGAAGACCGTTGCTAGAAGCTGCAGCTAGACTGCAGAAGCATTAGTTTTTTGTTTTTGAGGATGGAACAATTCACACAGATATAGGTAGGTTAGACCTATACAATTGGTTTACTTTGGTTTATAAATGAATGTCAAGACATTTATGTTATTGATTTCTGAAGCACTTTCTAAATGATAAAAAGAGAGTTCAGATGTATTTACAGCATGTATCCATATTCAAACTATGCCAAAAACAAGGCCACAGAGATGCTGTTTCTCCCGATGTAATTCAAATCATTGTTCTACTATGCTGTGTTTCAACCATGGTTTTCTAATAGTCTTGTTATTCCTTTTATAAAATATCATGTCCAGGGTTTAATTGCTAGCCTTGTTAAGCTGCATTGAAGGAATTTAGTTTCAATGTTCATTAATATGCCGATTAGTTTCTTGAATAATCTGTTTGGTTAATAAAATGTTGTGACTTTAAACTTAGATTGGGATGTTTTGATGGTTCCTGTTGAGTTGGCAGTCTGTTCTGGTCTAAAAAAAAGAACAAATTATGAATGTATCTAGAACATATTCATGATGTTTGCAGTTTGATTCTGTTCTCTTTGTTTAAATTATCAGAATGTACCAAAAATAAAAAAGCCCTTAGAAACAGATTCACATCCCTGCATATTTTTTGTGTTTTTCAGCACATTATAAACATGTCATTCCCTTGTTTTAGGGCCGCTGAATGCTGGATGAAATGTGTCACTCAAACTTAAATTTTAACGAAAAATATACCTTTTAACTCGGTGTGTTTGTCCTGGTTTGTTCCCAGTGAAGGACTCCAGCACACAATGAGGTATTAAACAACAAAAAGTGTTTCTCCAACAGTTTAAGGCTGCAGCCACACGAGGACGATAATGGTCGTATCTGCTACAGTTCTCTATTACCTCATTCACACCAACGCAACTCCGGTTCAAGCTCCGTGCTAGAGCTTTTCAGGTTCAGAACCGGTTCTTCGGTTTAGCTCCGGCTCTTTTCACACCGCTCAGACCCGACTGGTGCTGCGTCATTGCGTCTCGTTTGCGTCATGACGTAACCGTTTGCGTGCCTGCTTCATAAAGCCAAACCGTGCGGAAACCCCTCACACTGACAACAACAACAATGGCCGATTGTGTTGAAGCTCTACTCGTTTTGGTTTTGGTAAAAATCAGCGGTTGCCATCTTTTTCTGCAATTGTTGGAGAATTGCTTTGGACCGCGTGCTCCCCTCCAGCTTCCTCTGTACCTCTTCGGAAGACCAGATTCCCAGTAGGTAGCTGGTCTCTTCAGTGGACCACTGCTGCTTGTTAAGTTTCTCCATCGTTGTGTACAAACTGGATAAAACGTGCGCTTTTTGTTGTTGTTCAGGAGTTGATCCCGCCCCTGCCCCCGCCTCGACGTAAGCGTGACGTATGCGGTGCTTTTGCTCTAGCCGGAGAATTTTTTGGTGCTTGAAACGAACCGGATTCCGGAGCTAAGAGGCTGCTCCGCTGCGGTGTGAACAGGAAAACCCGGTGCTTTTCAAGCTCCAGCTCCGAACCGGCCCTGAAACACCGTTGGTGTGAATGAGGTATATCAGATAGACGGTTCGGCCAGACGAGGCCGACATGGAAACGCATAAAACGATAACGATAACGGGTCCCAAGGTGGGTAGATCTGCAAACGAAACGCTCTGGGGGGCCAAACGGCTCCGTGTCTACGCCCTATAGCGATCATTTTCTGCTAACGATGATGCAATAGCCCCAGTGTTTCGAGCCAGGTCCCAGTATCTCGCAGGACAGTGCACCCAGCAGTAGTGATGGCAAAATGAAGCTTTGAATGAAGCATCGAACCACTTGGACAATTGTGTCGGAAATAGGTTAATTTCTCGAAGCTTCAGTTACAGCGACCTCTCCTGGCGAAGTGCAAGGCTGCAGTGGGTTTAACGTATCTTTGCCTTGAAAAATATTCGATGCACACACACACTAAGACTGAATATCATGTTCTATTTGCAATTAAAGATGATAATTGTGTGTATTGGGTTATTGAGAAGAGACTAGAGAGTGCTGGACATTTTTTTGGGTGGAGAGGGCCTTTTATCAGTTATTAAAGTTGAAAAGCAATGATTAAAAGCTCATCCGTTCCGGACTTTGAACCAGCTGCGCGGAGGACATCGCAGCATTCGGGCGCCGGCTGTATCCACTGGGCTATCTATTCCTTACACAATCGAACTGTTTTTATATTACTCATAATTGTCTTTTGTTCACAACTTCACATTTCGAAGTGTTTCCCGAGCCAGAACGACCTATCTTTCTTCCTGGCTTGCTCTATAATGAGCCAATTCAAATGCAATACCAACAACAACTCAACAACAACAACGCAAACTACGACAACAACCCACACATTGCGCATTGTTTAGAGCGGTTATAAAGTGTTGAAGCGCTCAAATTCGAAACTGTTTCAACCTGTCAGAATAGAGACGAGGCAGTGCATTGAATCACCTGATTGGACGGCGAACCAGTCAAGTGATTCATTCAGGAAATAAAGCAGTTGCTGGTTCGGACGTCACATGTCATGTGATTTGAAGCAAGCTTCGAATCACTGCTTCTATGGAATAGGAAGTCCAGGGTTGAAGCTCCGTTCGAAGCTTCAGTGTCAAACTGCCATCACTACCCAGCAGGAGCTTCCAGCTAGATTTGATCGATATGGACATAAACGAGAAATAAGTCTAATCGGAGAGGAGAGGAGACACGCAGCTCTGCATGATAACCTGCAGCTCCGCCCGCTGTGATGGAGCGATGCGCAGAACAAAACACACACTTCAAGTTAGATCATCAACCTTAGCTATTTTAATTACCTCTCAAACTACCTAAACTAGTTATAAATATGTTTTATTTTTACTGTTGGGTCAGCCAGCTGCATGAGACCACGGATACTGACGGGCTGTCAGGAGAGGGGGAGGAAAAGAGAGGCTCCGTCCTCCGTGTATTATTCTTATATTATTATATAGAGTCATTATTCATTTGTTTTAAAGCTCAATAAATAACAAAGAAGACCTTTGACCGGCACTTTCTAATTTTGTCCGGAAGTTTTAAACTTTAACGGACATGTTGACCGGCGAAACCCCACCTCTGCTGCTAAATCCAGCGCGGAGAATAAACAGAAGGGCAACCATGCCAACCATGCATGCGCGAGAAGTCTTCTTCGCTGCTTTTGGTGTATTTTGTGGCCGAACTACAGCGCCACTTACAGGCCTTGCATATGTACTACAGCGTTCCAGCGCTTTCGAGCGGCTCGTGTGAACGGACATGTTTCTGGTGCCTGTTGAGTGTGGACTGAAGACTTTTTTGATAACGATTTCGGTCCGTTTGCGTTATCGTCCTCCTGTGGCTCCAGCCTAAGTCTCTGAATACCTATAAAAGAAGTGAAATCAGAATTATAAAATCATTCTTTCAATTGTTTGTGGTGGAATAACTTTCTGGAAACTATTTTTATCAACAATGTATAATTTAAGTAATTTTGAAGCAAACATTTAGCATTAGCAATTAACATTTATATCTGGCTCTTGAGGGCTCTGAAGTGAATTGTATTTATTGCACCAAATCCATCAATCAAAGTGAATCAAAGTCAGAAATCGATTTCAGCGCGCCGCGTTGAAGGAAAACTCATTTCGGCCGGACTTATCTTAACCAATGATAGCTATGCAAACTGTCTCTCCCCTGGATATTAGGCTACTTTTCTTATTTTATTAACTGCTTTAATCATGACGTGATGTTTCCAGTGAGAACAACTGCTGAGGTCCGTGCAGAAAGCAGAACAGTTTTTATAATATATATATTATATATAATAATAATATATATAACAGGTATAAATAACACTTTATTTGAAGGCTTTAATAGATATCTACAAAGAGTCAATATTTTTCTAAAACCAAAATGAGGTGTGTGAGTCTGTGATATCAGTGTAGATGTGGAAGTGTGAGCATGTAATTGGGAGGCTGTGGCACAGTGGGTTAGAACGCTGATCTTTGAATCAGAGGATAGCAAGTTTGAGTCCCAGGGCAAGACACTTCACCCCAAATTGCTCCTGTGGGGATTGTCCACAGTATTGAGTATGTAAGTCGCTTTGGATAAAAGCGTCTAACAAGTAACTTGTTCGTTTGTCTGGATTGTGAGCTGGTGCGGGGAGTTGTGTTATAGGCATGCGTCCCGCGTTGCCAATTGATGGGGTACATATGATTTTGGGCAACGATCTCGCTGGTAGTGCTGTGTGGGCTGGTGTGCCTCCGCCTGTGGTGGTTTCCAGGCCGTTGGCATCTGGGGAGCCAGATGAGAGCGGTTGGCAGTTTCCGAGTGTTTGTGCTGTGACGCGTGCGCAGAGCCGTAAAATGTCTGCTGACCCGCCTGTTTCGGGGGGTAGAGAAAGTGGTGTTGAACATGTGGTCTCACAGCCTGATCTCCCTTCGTCTGTGTCAAAGGAGGAGATTAGTCGTCAGTGCAGATTAGTGGATACCGTCTTGAAGCCTCAGTTAAAGCTGCACAGAACAGAGTTACCTTTGCAACTTGTCTGTAAGAAGGAGGAGGTTGTCTCTGAGCAGCAGCTCTATATTCAGAAGAACTACAGTGTGAACCAAGAAAATCCAGAGCCTCCACAGATTAAAGAGGAACAAGAGAAGCTGTGCAGCAGTGAGGAGCAAAACTACAATGTTAACAGCACAACTAAGTCAACATTTCATACATTTAAATGTGAGATATGTGACAAAGGTTTTAAGTACAAATCTGGATTGCATTGTCACATGAAGGTCCACATAAGAATCCACACAGATGAGAAGCCGTTAATTTGCAAAACATGTGGGAGAGTATTCAGACGCAACAGTGGTCTGTTAAGACACATGAAAAAAGTCCACACTGGACATACACCTGGTCAATATACACAGGAGGATGTTGGTTTGTCGTGGATCCCTTTGGGGCTCCGTCTTAAGGGGGGGGGCTGTGATGCCCCTGTGGGTTCATCATTAGAGAGGGTGTGGCTGTGCTGTCTGTGCTGTGGTGATTGCATTGATTGCATTGATTGCATTGATTGCAGTAACTCAGGGCACCTGGTCATGGTGCCCTGCAGCTATTTAAAGCCTCTCTGCTCCTCTCTGTTTCCTCTCTGTTTTTCCCTGCAGGCACCCAGCTCTGTTGAGTATAACAAATTCCACTTGATTTGAATTGTTTGTTCTAAATAAACATCTTTTGATAAACGTTGACATAGTGTGTCTCCTCTTTGTTGTGGCCTTTTGAGCCAGGTCAAAACAACACAGCATTTCACAAAACACCACATCATTTCACAAAACACCACAGCATTTCAGAAAACAACACAGCATTTCACAAAACACCACAGCATTTCAGAAAACAACACTGCATTTCAATTTATACGAAAAGGGTATTCCTTTAGGGAGAACACTTCTTGTTTGTGATTGGACAGAGCCAGCCAATGCAAAAGTTTTATTTTGAGTTACTATTCTTGAGTTAGCATTTTAGTGTAAGCAGTCTATAAAAAGCTTCACTATATAAGAGAAAGTGATAATGCGGTGTGCTTCTTCTGTTGCTCTGCTATAGAAAAGAAGCTCGTCAGTGCAGACAAGATCAGGGATGGGAGTTTTGTGAAAGCAGGGTTTAACAACTGGCGAAAGGCAGGGGAAACATTTAGGGAGCATGAGAAGTCCCATCAACACACAGGCCGTCAACAAACTGGCAGCATTAAAACGAACACCGATGAATGCACTGCTCTCACAAGCTGTTGCTAAAGACCAACTGATTGCATTTAATATGACGTTATTATACAGGGCCGCTCCTCCCTACACGCAGATCACGCAGAGGCTCCACTAGCACCCCCGACCACACCCGCACGTTGCCCCAACTCTGACTGACTTCCCGCGTCCCTGGAAGCACTGCTGTGATTGGTTGTTTTTGCTGCCAGTCAAGAAATGACGCTTCGTGATTGGTCAGCACCTGACAGCGCAAAATGTCCCGAAACATCAGCCGTTAGCTGTTAGCACACAGAGCTCACAGCTCCTCATATCTGTTCAGAAACTGGACAAAAGTTAAACATGAACAAACCACAGACTGTCTGTGTCATGGCGAATACAGTCGCTGCTTTATTTATGTCTGTATGGCGTTGTTGTGAGTTTGGACGGAGCAGCTACAGGTTAGTTTATCCTGATCGATCCGATCTCCATTCAGAAAACACGCATTTTAAAAGGTTTTTCACCTGCCGTCTTGTCTGCAGACTTGTCACAGCATTAATTCATGGTTGTTACTAACTGGTATCAGTCTATGTTGTTACTTCGGCATCATTTTGAAACATGTATTACAATTAAATCACGGTAAAATATGTTTAAAACTCGCGTATGCGCAATGCATATTGGGCAGCCGTCTGTGTCAAGTGTCCTATTTGGGTTGCCGTATGGAGTTGTCCAATATGGCGGACCATCTCGCACATGCACAATGCGGATCAGGTAGGGATGCGGATCGGGTAGTCACAGTATCCTCCGCGGTCTACCATATCCCAGGATGCAATGCGCGCTGGGGACAAGTGAGTTTTTTTCGAATTAAATGGCGGTCCAGTCACCTAATCACTAATAAATGTGAGTATTGGGTTTTAACTTACTTTAAAATAACTAACGTCACACACGTAAAACCTCCGTTGCTCGCTTTGAAAGTTGAGAAAAGTTCAACTTTTCAAGCATCGACAGAAGCGCCAGCCAATCAAATCCTATGCCAGTACAAGCGCTGGCTAGATTAATGTGATTGGTTGTTGGTCGGGCGCCAGACACGCCCACCGGCAAGCTTCAACGCGACGGAATCATGTGGACGATACGTTAAAGTCCACGAGCGAGTCCACACCGCATAGTTTTGAACAACTATGAGAGCCAAGCTAGCTGTTTCCTCCTCCTGATGTCCTGAAAGCTCTATTGTTATATTTTAACCAGTTAAACCCCACGGCCCTGCGGGCAGGGGCAAAACGCAACATCTTGCAAGAAACAGTGTCTGAGGGCTTCTTAACATTTAATAAACTATTAATGTGTCACACTCACTTAACGGGAAGAAACTCAGCTTTCAGACAATATTAACAATTTTTAGCTAAACGAAACACAAGGGTAATAACAAAGGCTCTGAATGATCCCTGAGCGAAAAAATGCTAACGCAGTTAGCACAGAACTCACGTTAAAATACCCTTATTACTTATCGGATATGCACAAACAAGATATTGATTAGCAAGCTGAGATTCCACAGATTCCAGACATATAAGTATCATCACTGAGCCATCAGATCTTGCGACAGGGGAAGCAAACACAGACATCACACCACGTAGCATTACGGAGCAAACACGGCCAATTTGTCTCACCTTTTGCTGTTTCTGATCAAAAGTTGTGTTCAATGGCATTACAACGATAAAAACGCTGCTGAAGGTTAATGTTTGTGTGCCTGCGTGAGCGAGCGACCCTATATGAGGTCCACTCCCCACTTATAAAAATAACACTTTACCCCTGCTTACACCTATATGCCGTGAGCTGATTATCGAGCCTTCATTGTAACAGTCGCGGGTACACTGTGTATTTGCGTGGGGATTGTTGCAGTAGAAAATTCAACTGTAGCGCCCGGTACATTAATGGGAAACCCTAAATGTTCAAGCACCCTCTATGAAACGTCAAGCTACCCCACAGCACCCCCAAAAAAAAATTCTGGCGCCGCCACTGAGCCTGCAACCCCATTTTGAAGAAATGTGCAGTGCAAAACAGGCTCATTGCAGCCCCTAATGCTGCGATAAAACACACTTTTCTGCCAAATATCAGCATTTTCTTTGCAAAGTGGCAAAGTATTATAACTTATTGTTCTAGCAAAGGGATTGCACAATTGTATTATGTATTTATTTTTGTTGAGCACACAGACTTATGGAGCATTGTTTTATTATCACTGTTCTAGCAAAGTGATTTTTTCGAAAGGAATGCTCACGTTCATATTGATGTATTTTAATAAATGTTGGGGGGGGCCCGACTTTTTTTTTTCTCCAAAGGGGGGGCCTGACAGAAAAAGTTTGAGAACCACTGGGTTAATCCATTGTGTCTGAAAACATTACTGATAATCCATCTTCATATTTATGTCAATAATGGAGTTTTCATATATAGTTGCTATGAGAGCTACCAAAGTGTATGACAGCTTCCCGTTTTGGGCATTCTGGCTACGCATCACTCATTCACCAATGGGTAATGTTCAGATGGATTTTAGGAACTGCCCCTCGATTCTATTGGCTCTATCGGTTAAAAAGAGGTGTCAATCATCAAAATCGACTGAAGGGGGCCAGAGATATGGAACATGCACCCAAATGCTAAACCTCTCTAAAAAAGGTAAAATGTCACTTGTTTTGCATCAATCTGATACAGGGTACTTATTATATGTTATAGTTTGGATTCCTAAAGCTTTTAGTCTACCATCCCATCATGCAAGGGTGGTTTTCACTATAAGTAATGGGTTTTTTTTGGAAGGAAACTATAATTTACATTTATTTACTATGTTCAATCTGAATTTACTTTAAAATAAAAAAATTCTATATTGATTCTGACTTTTCTACATCCAACTCACAGGTTTATCATTGCTTGGAGAAAAAAAATTATTAATTTACCCCTTTTAGAAGTGAAGATATAGTCATTTGTTCTGGGAATGTCATTTTCGAGCCTGAGGCCTGAAAAACAGGCTCGGGGCTCAACTGGTTAAGAGTCTTTCTGAATTTAAGTCATTTTCAGCTCTGCACCCACATTTCACTTCATCATGGCCCTTTCTGCAAACACTGCACACGGTTCTGTAAGTACAACACGGGATTCTGACGTAAAACACTGCCATTACTGTAAAACTGCAGCAACATTAACCGTTAAAGTTAACACTTTTGCAAACTCAGTAGATAGTTATAAAATCAGAATCCAGTTCATTGTCGTAAAGTAGGTTTAGTTTGCTAAAAATAACTTTTGTTGTGTTACATGCTGCTTTGTTTTGTCCTGCAAACATGAAACCTTAGAAACGTGCAATTTGAGGAAGTCACATTTATTTCTAATTATAACATTATTGAATTATTTTTAACTTGAAGTTAGTTTTGTTTTTTGCATATTACATCCTATTTAAAACACTGAAGTTAGTTTGATCATTAAACACTGAGCTATTTGCATTTTAAAAATAGATGCAGTATATCTCTCAAATTATTTATTTATTAGACTTTGTATTTGTGATCTCTCATTATCTGCTAGCTCCTGTCTGATTTCTGTATCAGAGTTCCTGCTTCCTCTCTGGAGTTTCTTTTAATCATCTTTGAACAGCTGTTATGTAACCTCCACTCTCTGCAGACTGCACACTGTTAATGGCAATACAATCAATGTGTCTGTGTAGGTGTTGAGGTGGGGTTCCCTGCAGGATTTAAGCTAACGAGCATTTAGCTGCTGCTTCTCCTGCAGTCCTGTCAGCCGCTGCCTTTGTTGTCGGCGTGTTTTTCCCAGCGTCGGTGAAGGTGGAGGCTCGATTTGCATACAAAGATATTCTCTCCTCTTTGTTTTCGCTCAGAGAGAGTGGTGGTCTTCATCAGTCAGACGAGTTTATCTCAGCGGTTCGGGGCAGATTTGGCGAGACGTCAGATGGAGGTAAAACTTTTGTGTGCTACCCTGCAGTATACAAAGTCATTAAAACTAGCTGCACCTTTACCAGCTTTGATAACACTTTAATGATCAATCATTATAAAACATATCATATATATTATTCTGAAATGCACCAATCTGCATAATGACTACTTTTACTGTCGGTACATTAAGTATATTTTTATGCTAATACTTTTCTACTTTTACTTGAGTAACATTTTGAATGCAGGACTTTTACTATAACTGAGTATTCCTACACTCTGGTACTTCTACTTTTACTCAAGTATAAGATCTAAGTACTTCTACTTTTATTGAATTACAAGATCCAAGTACAAGATCTGAGTACTTCTACTTTTACTCAAGTACAAGATCTGAGTACTTCTACTTTTACTGAAGTACAACATCTGAGTACTTCTACTTTTACTAAGGGACAATATCTGAGTACTTCTACTTTGACTAAGGGACACTTAAATCAGACTTTAGTTCCACCTGGAGTAAATTCACAAGCTACCCTGCAGTATACAAAGTCATTAAAACTAGCTGCACCTTTACCAGCTTTGATAACAATTGAATGATCAATAATTATATCAAAACCTATATAATGGAAAACAAATGTATGATCACAACCAACATTTTTTTCCCCAACGTTTAAAATCCGCCATACCAGTCCCATATATATATATATATATATATATTATTATATATACCGTTTTTCACCACAGAGGGGCAGTGAATTTATGTTTAAAAGAAAAACAAAAATCCCATGATGCATTGCGGCGGTCTGTTTCTAGCTTCCGGTCCTCAGAAGCTAGACGTTGCTAACAGACGATGACGCAGATTTTATACCGAATGTAATGTGTTTAAGAGACTTTTAAAACACATACAAAGACTTAGTTTATCCTCGGAGGGTGATTTATCCGTTGAACCGTGTTTTTGTTGCCTCCAGTTCTTTGTTCGTAGCTTTTTATACCACGTTGCTGATCGGTAAACATAAGGAAAGGCATTAAAGGGAGATTAGTGTGTTTAACGGCAGTGTTTTATCAAGGAGAAGAAGACTGAAGAACCAGGACGAAGACGAGAGAGAGAGGTAACATCGGGGGGGGGTGTGTGTGTGTGTGTGTGTGTGTGTGTGTGTGTGTTAATGACTTTGTATACTGCAGGGTAGCTTGTGAATATACTCCAGGTGGAACTAAAGTCTGATTTAAGAGTTGATTATATTTCACATCATTGATCCAAATATGTGAAGTAACTAAAGGTATTCAATACATGTAGTGGAGTAAAAGTACACCATTTACCTCTGAATTGTAGTGGAGAAAAAGTACAAAGTAGCATTAAATGGAAATAGTGTTGACAGACCTGCTGTTCAAGTGGCCTGACAGACCTCACTTTTACCTCACCTACCTCTATTAAGCTTACCATCAGGCACGTGCACACATAGACATCAAAGTGAGCTTGAGCCCCTGCCCTTTTTCTTCCTCCAGCGAAAGTGCCCTTTCCCCCCCTTTTTTTAAATTTAAACAAATGAATATATATCTACTGCTGTTTGCGCACAGTTTCCCTTTCCAAAAATACATTGCTTGAATACAAAATTAAAATATCAGGTCGGGAGATTAGACTGTGAAGTTCCGATGCTCTCTCTACCCTCCCTCCCCCCTCCCCCCTCCCTCCACGTCTCCTGCACAGCAGTGCGGACATCGGCAGTCACTTCAGACAGACAGTTAGCAGCACTTCCCACCTTACAGTCAGTTCAGACAGACAGTTAGCAGCACCTCCCACCTTACAGTCAACTCAGACAGACAGGTAGCAGCACCTCCCACCTTACAGTCAGTTCAGACAGACAGGTAGCAGCACCTCCCACCTTACAGTCAGCTCAGACAGACAGGTAGCAGCACCTCCCACCTTACAGTCAGTTCAGACAGACAGTTAGCAGCACCTCCCACCTTACAGTCAGCTCAGACAGACAGGTAGCAGCACCTCCCACCTTACAGTCCCATGTTATGCCGGCTTTTCTTGGCTTGTTTGAAAGTGAGTGGTGATGACATGATTAAGCTGCCAGTGCCTCGAGTTTACAGCTAATTAGCCATAAGACAAAAACAAATAGTATAGTTAACTAAGGCTAGCTAATGGATAAGTTAGCTCAAGGTTTAGCTAAGGCAATTTATCATGGGCATACAGGCTAATGTACTGTAGGCCTACTTAAAGAGCCTGTGACACGGATTTCCCCCATCATCCAAACCCATTAATTTGTGTAAATAATGTCCCCTTGAAACCGTTACTGAAGTGATTTGGGAAATTTGTACTTTGATAACCATTAATCTGCCCTTCAATGTTGACCATATTCCGGATCTTCTCGGCGATTCTTTAAATCCCGCCAAATGATGTGTGACGTCATTGCGGGCAAAGAGCTCCAGCTGCACCGTCCCAGATCCCAGCATCTGCATGCAAACGCACGATGGCGCACACAGCAGCAAGCGATGACAGCGATGACAGCTTAATATTGAACGTGTCTGAGAGCTCATATGAGGCTGAAGGATCGGAAAGTGATAATCATGACATCGTAGTAGACGATATTGGCTATATGCATGGCTTGCATGCCTCCCGTGGCGACGGGGGTCCTCCCACCGCTTTCTTCTTGTGTCCGATATCGCGTAAAACAGAGGATTTAGACGTAGTGTCTTCATTGTATAACTCCACACGCCTTTTCTCCTCATACTCTCTTTCATGACTTTTTATTTAATGCATTTTAACGGCTGTAATCGTTGTTAACGTAAAACCGGAAGTGGTCATTGTTGTCAACGGCAACGTCTTTCAATACAGCTTTTCAAAATAAACTTTAAACGGATCTGTTTTCAGAATAAAACAGTTTTAAGCTTACTGTGTGTTTAAGCTAATTTACGTCATTCAATATTGATTTTCATTTCTTACAATACCTCTCGATCTACAACGTTTGAACAATGTGGAATGGTTTGTAAACTATTTTATTAACGGAGTTTGACTAAATAACAATTCTGTTTTAAAATAATGGCGGAGTAGCAATAAACACTGAACTGGCTTGGTCACACACACACACACACACACACACACACACACACACACACACACACACAGCTATGGACGCTGATGTTTAGTTCGTCATTTGCTGTATTGGAACACCCAGACAACGCATCGTCGAACCATTTCTACGGATGACAACACACTTTGTCCGTGTTTCGCTCGCTCGCACCACAGTGAAGCGTTCCCGCATTGACGTCACTTCCGGCTTACGCCAAAATCTCAGAATGAGTCGAAGGAATTTCCCCGCGATGTTCGAAATTATTAATATTTATCGGAACGGTATCGCACCTTCTTTTTTAAGCTGACGGTTCGAGATTACTAGTAGCCCAATATTTCATTGCACAACAGTTGTTGGGATGCTGTCACAGGCTCTTTAAGGGGAGACAGACACTAAAGGTGAATACAGTCAAATGTGTATCTAAAAACGTCATCACAATCGCCACATTGATATGCAAATTAGATGTTAACTAGGCCTAATTAAAATGCGCTAATTTGCATGCATTTACCAAGGCATTGCAGGTAAAAAGGATAAAACTAAAAAACATATCACCTCACAACTTCCCCAGATAGTTACTTACTTCAAGTCAGTATTAAATGTTATGTTTAAATATGCAGATTGGCTTTAAATCAGCATTCAGACATGCAATAAAACGAACACCATTTATATGTGTTTCTTGGAAGTGAAAGAAAACAAGGAAAGAAAATAGACCAAAATGTACAAGTACATGAAAAAACGATCTTTTTGCCTGTAATGTCCTTAAACAGTAACTTCATAATTTTGATTGTTGGCTGCTCATTTAATAACTATTAATGTTACTAGTTTGTTGTCTGCTCTTGTGCGTAGTGAATACTAAAGAAGGCCATTGTCTCTGTGTTAGCTGATTATTTTGTAGAACTCTGAGTATTAAACACTCGTGAGTGTGAGGGTATTAAAATAAATTGGTCAGTAAGTCAGAGATGTGCAACTAGCCTATATTTAACTTTTTGTTTTACAACATTTTTTTTATAAATGATGATGGGAAGTGCCCTTTTTCTATGGGATTAGTTTTGTGTCATTAAGATAAAGCAACACTTTCTCAGAATCAAAGCAAAACTAAGAGTTTAAGAGAATGAAAGAAAACTGAGTCAAGCTAAATAAATGTAATTTAAAAAATAAAACTATAAGTTGCAAACAAATCATTCGTGTATCTTCTAAACTATAAGTCTTGTTTCTTTGTTTTAACATATCTTTTTGTATGCAGTTCTCTTTGCTTCTTTCTCAATGATCAGACTTTTCTACAGTTTCTATGCTTTTACTTTGAAGGCCTGTTTGGGCACTTGGTGATTAGAGCACCTGGTGTAATGTATATATTGGAGACAGGTGGAGGTGGGAGCCAGAGCACTAGTAGGCAAACGGTTTTTTACCAGGGTTTTCCAGCCATAGGAAAGGCTTTAAGGAACAAACCATAGGAAACAAATAAAAGGCACAACGGAGATTCTTGTCTGGACTTGGATCATTGCCCCTTGATCTGCTAACTAGTGCCTCAGCGGCTGTAATATTTTAAGTTAATTATCTGTTTTATTTCTATATGATTTTGGCCGCTACAATGTCTTGGATTATAAAAGTAGTATAAACTACACAACACAAGTATACGGCACAGCAATCCATAAGATAAGTCCGATATGTTCATGAAACTCCCCAGGAGACACCAACACAAACGTGGCCGAGTGGACTCCGGAGTTTGCTGCATGAGTTGCACTGTATGGTCTGTGGTGTAGTGGGCTGTCACTCAAAAACTGAGTAGCCAATGGGGACGCACCCCTGAAGGTCCCGCCCACCTGCGATGTGTGTGTCAGAATCGAAAACAAAAAATGAAGGAGTGCAAACGAGAAGAGCTGCAGCGAGAGCAAAAGTCTGATCATTGAGAAAGAAGCAAAGAGAACTGCAAACAAAGAGACATGTTAAAACAAAGAAAAAAGACATGTAGTTTACATGATTACACAAAAGATTCGTTTGCAACTTATAGTTTCATTTTCTCTCTTAAATTCTTAGTTTTGCTCGATTCTGAGAAAGTGTTCCTTTTAACTTTATGAAACAAAACTAATCCCATATTTTTCTGACTTCAGCTCCCGCCCCCCAAAATGTCACGTCCCTGCTTACCATTGATAAAAAATGCTAAATTGTTTGGTTTGATGCAAAGGATGTATGTCTCAATAAAGTCTTATCAGACATGTGAAACTAGACAGAACATCCTGAACTCTTGACCTATGCACATTATGCATTTTAGAAGGTGCAAGCAAAGCATAAAAGTTCCAACCACAATTCTAGGAAAGCGTTGTTGTTTTTGACACCTTGACAACGGTTACAACGATTGAGGACAACAATGGCCAGGATGAGAGTGAACTGTGTACAGACTTGATGATTTTAGGTCCAACATCCAGGAGCAACACATCTTAGAGACAATAGACAGTTTTGTTAAGTTTGCTTCTGTTAATAAATTAAATTTGCATATTTTAAATTGAAGTTAAAAGAAATCTCAATTCTAAACATGACATTGAAAATGTGTTTTGCTTTCATAAAAATGTTCATATTCCCTTTTGTTAAAATTGCATATCATTACTATAGTCTTCATTTGTTTAATTTTAACTTTACATTTTTAATTGATTCATTAAGTAAGAATTGAACCTATGTGACCTCCTTCTCACTCAAAGATAGAAAAGGGGAAACCACCTGATGCAGAGAGGGAGGAGGGAAGAGACTATAAAAGATGAGTGAAGAGAAACGGGGGAGCTTGGGGGGACTTTTTTGAGGCTTGATGTTGGGTCTTGGGCTCTTTTAGACGGCTCTAGGGGTTCTCTAGGGAACCTGTTGCTTTGTAATTTGACCTTGTGTCCTTGTAAAATTTTTGTTGTTTTTGGATCTTGTAAATCCTCTATTTTTGTTAAAAACCTAATAAAACCGGTTTGTACTTTGTACATTTCGACCCAATTCCTGGTCTCTCTGGTGGTCTCTGAAGGTATCTGCTTGGTCTTAGAGTAAGGTAAGAACACCCTTCCTTGGAAAAGGCTGACAGTAGTGGATGATTTGGACTTGAAATTGTTTAAGGGAAATAGAAACCCTGCTAAGGTTAAACTGTAGTTTCATATTGGTTACTGTGGTTGATGTGGTTTTGATTGATGCTGAAATATGACATGTGCTCTGCTGATGTGGTAATATCACTGCTGTGATATCAGTGTTTGACTCTGGCTATGTTTGATATTTCATTTGCATTGTTTTAATTGGCACAACTGGTTAAAAGAGGGGGTTAGGGATTGTGGGTCCTGAAGCTGTCCTAATTACCAGGGAGTCTCCCAACAACACAGGGTTTCTCCTCCAGGGGCAGTTTAGATACTGCTCTGGGTTCTATCAGCCCACCAACACCTACTGCACTACACACTCCGTTTTGCTATCCTGGCGGTCGGACATCTGACGCTTTAGTTCCTGAAATAAGTGATACGACGGGCAGCTGGTGTTAGAGGCCACGCTGTTAGTGCCCCCCTAAACAGATTACGGTGATCTTGCGTTTAGATTCTGGGGGGTTAGTCCTAAAGGTAGGACGGCCGTTTTCCGGAGCCTTATCAGCATCGGAGCTTGGTATCGGAGACGACCTAGATATTAACGTTGGTTTCATCGAAGTTAGATTCCTTTTCAATAGTAAAGTACAAGTACCTCTAAATAGTACTTAAGTACAGTACTTGAGTAAATGTACTTAGTTACTTCTCACCTTTGCTATTAACCTAAGATGTAGCTGTAGATTTGTTTTGTTGTGTCTGTCGGTTGTATTGAGTTATCTTGTTTTGTGTCAGCTGTAGTTGTGTTGATTATTTCAGAGACACAGCCGGAGAAGGAGCACTGAGAGCAGCATGGAGGAGAACAAAGAGACCCCTGGAGCTCAGGTCAGTGTGCACTTCATCACAATATATTCCTAACACTGTTATCCCCAAATGAAAGATCACAACCTGTTTAGAAAATACAATATTAATGCACAATATGGTTAGATATCAGTGTTTCCCCTACCATTGTCTTGGGGGGGCGCTGCGCCACCCCAACGGAACCCCGCGCCCCCCCTGAAATTCAAGGTTTTTTACAGACAGACAGACATCTCAGTGAGTCTCAAATTGTTTGATCATCTATGTAAATAAATATTTCCAATGCACACCTTTATCTATTTAATATAGTTGTAATAAATCATTCCAATGTGTACCAAATGACCAAATTTACCTCTGCCACATCATAGACTATATGCATTACATTAATGCACACAATGTCATACTCCTTTCTGCACATATTCTGATTTCACATTTCATAGTTTATATTCTAAAATTAATTCATAGCATTCTATTTCCATGTAAATTACTGCTTTATTTAATTTTTATTGCTATTTAACTCTATTTTATTACGGTGTAAAAGATTTTGTGTTTTATATTAGATTTCTTGTTTTTTATATTTTATGTATGCACCATGACATCAAGTCAAATTCCTAGTATGTGCGAACCTACCTGGCAATAAACCTGTTTCTGATTCTGATTCTGATGACAGTAAAAAAAAATACAGTTTAAAAGGGGAGTGATTAGTAAAATATGCATAAATAAAGAATGCTAACTAGGTAAGATAAGAGAGAGGAGTTTATAAAATAAACAAGTTTAAATTATTTGTTATTGGTTGTGATCATATTCTAAAGATGTTTGGATTATTGAAATCTACAGTTCTGTTTCATGAGTGTTGAGAGCTGTACCCATAAATCTCTACATCTTGTGCTCAAAGTTCACCAGATTGATGCATTTAACTTCAACATTTAAAATAAAAATCTTGCCGGGGGAGCATGCCCCCGGACCCCCATAGAGTATGTGATGTCCACTCACAAATAAAGCAGGTTCACATGGATAGGATGCTAGATAAGTTTGCCATGCATTATACACTACACATTTTCTTGGATTGCACCATAGCCCTAACAAATATTTTGTTTGAAAGGCAGGAAAAGGGATTCAAATCGAGAACTATTTCCATTGCGGAGGGCCCACAGACCCCTGTTTTGTGTCCCCCCCACTTCTCAAACCAAAGTAACTTTCCTCCCCCCCAGCATGGATCGCCATTATTGGACCGCCCTCATCCCGCCCTGGCAGCAACCCCCCAAAGCAGTAAACCTAGGGGAAACACTGGATATAGAACGTTGCTGTATTTACTCTGATTAGAATTACTTACTTACTGTATTTCTTATTTTTTAAACATTTATTTATTTTTAACATTTATCACATTACACAAACACAACTGAACATTCCCCAACATTAGACATATGGCAGATTACAAAATAATGCTAAAAAGAAAAAAGTGTGCAGATACTAGAATCATCAATCAGTTTAAAGTACAGACCAAGAATATAATTACATTAGCAAATTCAACAAAAATACAATAAAAGCGCATCCACAAACAGAGCAGAATACAGCTTACAATTCTCCAAATAGATTAACCAAATTCAACATTTCCTCAGTAGTAGTAGTAGTAGTTTAGTTCACTTTAACCTTCTATAGCTTCTGCAATGTCCCCACTTTTTATCAATTCCAAAAATAATTCCCAAATGGTGTAAAATTCAGAAGCTTTCTTCCTTAGTATATATGTGAGTTTCTCAAGAGCCAGACTCAAAGTTAAATTGTTTAACCTGTGGCCCAGGGAGGGGCCACCAACATTTTTCCAACACAAAGCAATTGAGCGCCTGGCTTGTAGAAGGCATATGTTAACAATTTTTCACCATTTATTTGGGAAATATATCTTGTCACCGAAGTCCAAAATCTTTAACCTCTACACAATCCCTCAAGCAATGATTCAAGGTACCTTGATGGATCTTGCATTTATAACATAGATCAGGAATGTTAGGGTTAAACTTGTTAAACATCACAGGGGTGATGTACGTTCTCATTATCCAATTATATTGTATTAATCTAAGACGTGTATTAATAGTTTGTGTTTGTGCCTTTCAACACATTTTACCCCAATCATCCTCTGAAATATCCTCTAATACAGGGGTGCCCACACTTTTTCAGGTTGGGAGCTACTTTTAAAAGGACGAAGCCCAAAAGATCTACCTACAGGGCCGCCCCTGCCCAATCTGTGTCGCGAGCTCGGGGGGGGGTGCTAGTGGACAAAACGGCGGATAAACTGTGGCGCGCTTACACTAATTGCGCCGCATAAGCGCATAATAGTGCGCCGTTTCAGATGAGGAGGTGAGGCCCCCTGATAACTGCATGAACCCGTATGGCACAATACAACTCAGACTGGCTTACCTGTACGTCAATCAAGTGGCAAATGCCATAGTAAGGATGGATGATAGGCTAACTTTAAAAAAAAAAATTTAAAAAAAAAAAAATATATATCATTTTTCTTTTTTTTTCAATGCCATGCGATCTACCCACACTACCTTTGCGATCGACCGGTCGATCGCGATCGACGTATTGGGCACCCCTGCTCTAATACGTCTTTTATCCACGCCTGTCTTTACTTTTTGAGGTCTTTTGTCTTTATGGTTTGCAACCATTATGTTATAAAATTGAGTAACCAGCCCTTTGCTGATACAGTTTTTCATAGACAGTATCTCTAGTGTGGACATAGGAGGTTGTTGCAATGAGTTGTTTAAGTTTGCCAATATAAAACTCCTAACTTGCAGGTACTTGAAAAAGTGTTTCTGTGGCACGACATACTTTGTTTTCAGCTCGTCAAACGACATTAGGTTGCTGTACTCGTATAAATCCAGTAGCCTTACAATACCCTTACTTAATCATGTTTGGAAGCCCATGTCATTTTTACGCGGGCTGAAGAGTTCATTGCCCCAAATAGGTGAGAAACAAGACAACATTGGGGAGTCGCCTATATATTTATGTGCTTCATGCCAGACAAACATTTTATTTTTCACAAAGGGATTCATTGTTTTTTCCCTTATATTTTTAGAAGGAGCAGAGTATAGAAAGATATCCAGCATCAAACCCTTTGAAGACAACTCAACTCGTAACCACGGCAAATCAACTCCTCTTGAAAACCAAAACATTGTAGCCCTCAATTGTGCCGCCCAGTAGTACTACTGAAAATGTGGTAGTTGTAAGACTCCCATATCGTAAGGTAAATACAACAGAGAGAGTCTAAAGGCCCTGACACACCAAACTGACACCAAATAACACTTCCCGACGGACCCGACTGTTGTGTCGCCTCACGTCTCCTTCATCTTGGCCAAAAAGTCGCACTTGAACACACCGCGAAGACTTCAGCTGACTGCCAAGTAGCACGTACGCACTGCGCATGAGTGAGTGGCAATAACTCTCCTTACCAGCAGGCGGCGGTAGTGTGTATTCGTCATTCAAAAGAGGCAACCAGAAGACAGACTGCGTTATATATATGTATAAACAACAAATAGCCACCCTGCCACAGACCACCAATGCTACAGCTCGAGCCGAGCAGCACAGGGATGAACTATGCCAATATTTTAACAGTATCGGTGCAGTGCCTTTTCAGTGGGGCAATATATAGCAAATATGTATGCCTATCCTGCTATTTGTGTTTATTCTTTTAATCACAAAGCGTTAAGAAAAAATAAAAATTGCTAGTTGCAGCCCTAGCATTATTATTGGTTTAACTACTAACAGTATATTTTTAAAACATTTTAAAATGACCATCTTGAACAGCTACAACATTAAAATACTTCTAGGCAGATTGTGGAGGATAATGGGAGAATGAAGCCAACCTCACGTATGAAAGGCTACATGTGAATAGAGGGGCCGAAACCGTCTTGCAAATTTACATCTCAATCTTGAACAATGAACAGCGGTAGACAGTAACAAAGTACATTTACTTAAGTACTGCTCCACTCCCATTCAGGCAAGTAGTGTACTTTATACTGCGCTACATTTATTTGATAACTTTAGTAACTTTGAAGATTCAGAATACTACAAAATATAATCAAGAAATAGTTTATCATGTATTGTTATAGGTTAAGATAAAATGTTATTGATCCCATGGTAAATTTCACAAGCTACCCAGCAGTATATAATGTAATTTAAATCAGCTCCTCCACTTCAGCTCTCTGAAGCAGAAAGAAACAATTTAAGCATTGTGGCTGGCAAATGCATCAGTAATTACGCCATGACGTAAAATAAATTCTTGCATCCAGGTGAGATGAAAATGAAAAATAATAGTCTTCTGTGTGTGCCTAATCGTTTGTTTGCGTACCTCACTTCAGTTTCGCTTCTCATGCACTGATTCGCTAAGCTGAACAGCCAATCAGAGTGATTTATTTTGCCGACACCTTCCGCTGCGGATTCAACAGTTGAAGGTGTCGGCACGGCCGAAAAGACACGACGGTGCGGGACACACCAATCTGAGTAGGGCGACAGGACGCTCATCGACGGCCAGACATCTATCGACGGCCGAAATCGGCTTGGTGTGTCAGGGCCTTAAGTCTCGGCTTCCTGTTATTCCAAATACATTTAGAAAGTAGCTTTCTTATTTGGAAAATGGAGGAGGAGGTGCTAGTGGGATTGATTGAAAAATATATAGACATTTTGGCAATATACTCATCTTAATTATATTAATTCTTCCCACTAAGAACAGAGGCAATGTTGTCCACCTAGTGAAATCTTCTGACACTTAAGCTAATGAGGGTTCGTAATTAGATGCACTGAGAATGTCTATCTTTGGTGTAATTTGAATACCCAGATAAGCAAAACCATCTGGCATTTACAAATGGGAAAGATCATTTTGGATTTCTTCCCTCCTGTTCATTGAGAAACATAATAAACGATTTATCTTTGTTCACCTTAAACCAAAAGATTTACCAAATTGATTGATTACTTTTAAGAGGGATGGAGTTGATTTTGCAAGACCTGATCAAAACACTATGGCATCATCTGCATACAATGCTATACGATGCTCTAGGTCCCCTGTCTTAATACCATAAATCAAAGGGTGTGATCGTATGGCTATTGCCAACGGCTCCATGGCTATCACAAAAAGTAGAGGCGAAATATGAGACCCTTGTCTCGTGCCACGAAAGAGCTTAAACGGTTGTGAAATACAATTATTGGTTAATACTACTGCGGACGAATCAACAACCATAGTTTTAATCCATTTAAAAAAACGCATCATCTGCCGGAAACAGGCTCTGAGGGCGTCTTAATATTTAATAAACTATGAATGTTTTATATCCATGTAACGGGAAGAAACTCAGCTAACTGATCATTATTTTATTTTTTTGCAAAAAAACCCACAAAGCTAACGCTCAGCCACTGAATTAGCCACGAGCGAAAAAATGCCAACGGCGGTTGCACAGAAACTCACTCATAACACCCTTATTACTTATCGTAGCTGCACACCCAACATATCGACTAGCATCGTGAGAAGACACAGAATCGATAGGTACCTACATCATCACTCTAAAAAAACGGCAATATCTCTTACCTTCGTTGTTGTCTCATCAAAAGTTGTCTTCAATGGCATTAAAACGATAAAAACGCTGCTGAAGTTAATCCAATGTGTCTGTGTCACTTTGAAATGATTTCTGATAATCCATAAACAATAAACCTACTTCTCCGTTTTCAGATTTCAGAGCGTGAGCTAGGTTCGCTCTGGGCAAAACTGCATGCGCGAAGCCCCCACTTCTTTTTGATAACGTTGGTGTGTATGTGGACATTCCCCTTATATTCTATTGGCTCTAACGGTTAAAAAGAGATGTCAATCACCAAAATCGACCAATGGGTTCCAGAGAAACGGCAAAAACGCCCATTTCCACCCAAATCACCCGAGAGGTGGAGTTTTTTTGCTAAATCTCTCTAAAAAGGTCAAATGTCACTTGTTTTGCATCAATCTTGATACAGCGTACTTATTATATGTTGTACTTTGGATTCCTAAAGCTTTTAGGTAGCTTTTCTACCTTACCATCATCCAAGGGTAGTTTTCACTATAAGTAAAAAAGGATTTTTGGACGGACACTAAAATTTACAGTTTTTTACTATGTTCAATCTGAATTTTCTTTAAAATAAAAAACATCTATATTGATTCTGACTGTTCTACATCCATCTCACAGGTTTATCATTACTTTGAGAAAAAAGATTATTAATTTTCCCCTTTTAGAAGTGTAGTTATGGTCATTTGTTCTGGAAATGTCATTTTCAAGCCGGAGACCTGAAAAACAGGGATGGGGTTCAACAGGTTAAGGCACTGTGTAGCGAAGGGGTGAGGCTGCCCTGCTCGAATGATTCCATGCATACATGTATAACAATGGGGCTATCAATTTTGCATTGAAAAATGTATACATGTAAATTGGGATCCCGTCAGGTCCTGAGGCCTTACCACCTTTCATGTTAAGAATGACATTGGAAATATCTTCTAAGTTCAGTTCCCTATTCATTGCGAGTTTTGTTTCTACAAAAGACAGCCCATCTAGGAAGTATTTTGACTTACCGAATTCAATGGATAATCAGATTGATAAAGCCTCTTATAGAACGAAACAAATATGAATTTCCAACGGATCTGTAGTTATTGCCCACTGTTCATTTCTAATTTCAACACAGATGAACGATCGAGTTTTGGGATAGAGTGCAGTTGAAGTCACCTGCCATCATTACTTTGCCTGGGAGGGATGCAACCATTAAAAACAGATTCTCAAAAAAAGCGGGACTGTCATCATCTGGGCCATAGACATTCACCAAGGTGATGATTTATTTTAACATAGTGCCTTGTATCATCAAATATCTTCCAGCTGTATCAGGTATAATATTGTTCACTCGGAACGGAACAGACTTGTGAAGCAACACCATAACCCCCCTAGAGTGAGAAGAAAAACATGATGCCAGTACCTGGCCGGCCATCTCCTTCGCACCTTTAATAAGTCATCCCTAAGCAGATGGGTGTGTGGTTAAAACCTAGCAGCCTGCGGTCGCTCTTTAGCTGTTCTAATGAAGGTAAACACAGTGAAGTAAACAGTAAAAGGCACAGCTCTTTGCAGCTGGTGCTGCTCTTCTCAGATTCTGCTGAGTTGCACGTTTCTGCCTCCTGGTGCTGCAGAGATTTCATGAAGTGAAGGAGGTTTTCCTTCTATAAAACAGCTGTGGGCAGCAGATACTGTGAGAGTCACGGACATGAATTCATAGATCAAGGCAGACTGGTTCACAGACTCTCCTGTTTTGCCAATCCAGTGCTTAAACAAATAGCTCTACACCCCTGGCCGAAATGTTCCTAAAATTAAGTCAGAGTTCTAAATATATCTCAAATAATGTATGCACTGTCATTTTCCCACATAAACATAACAGTCTGCAATGAAACGGCTGTCTCCTGTTTGCTCCACTTCCTACTTGGCTCACCGGTAACTTTTTCATTGCCCTTTTAGGGGCTCCGTACAATAAAAAAAAACAAAATGCAAATATTTTATTTTAAAAAGTAAAATCCTTTCGAAGTCATCTGTCTCAAGCCTAAGTCAAGTCTCAAGTCATGAATACCAAGTCAAAGTCAAATCGAGTCTTTTATCAATGTTAGTCAAGCAAGTCTCAAGTCCAAAAATATGCGACTTGAGTCTGACTCGAGTCAAGTCATGTGACTCGAGTCCCCCACCTCTGGTATATACTGTGGTTAAAATGTTGCCGTATTACTTAATAAACACAAACAGTTAGTAAAAGTAGTATTTTGTTAACTGAAAGTTTGTATTAAGTGAGTTTTTATTGTGTATTTATGCTTTATAGATTTACTTTCTCTCTTTCTCTGTCCGTCTGTTTTAGAAACCGAAAGGAAGAGAGAGACGTCACAGCTATCAGCAATGTGACAAATCCTTTACAGCATCTGGAAATGTAAAGCTCCACCTGCGTAATCATACTGGAGAAAAACTGTACAGCTGTGAAGAGTGTGGGCAAACATTCACTAGATCAGATCATTTCAAAACACATCACCATATTCACACTGGAGAAAAACCCTACAGCTGTGAAGACTGTGGGAAAACTTTCACTAGATCAGGCGATCTCAAAACACATCAACGTATTCACACTGGAGAAAAACCCTACAGCTGTGAAGACTGTGGGAAAACTTTCACAAGATCAAGTAATCTAAAATCACATAACCGCATTCACACGGGAAAGAAACCGTACAGCTGTGAAGAGTGTGGGAAAACTTTCACTACATCAGGTAATCTCCAAACACATCAACGTATTCACACAGGAGAGAAACCGTACAGCAGCTGTGAAGAATGTGGGCAAACGTTCACGACATCAGGTGCTCTCAAAACACATGAACGTATTCACACTGGAGAAAAACCGTACAGCTGTGAAGAGTGTGGGAAAACTTTCAATACATCTGTTGATCTCAAAACACATCATCGTATTCACACTGGAGAAAACCTGTACAGTTGTGAAGAGTGTGGGAAAACTTTCACTAGATCAAGTAATCTAAAATCACATTGCCGCATTCACTTGGGAGAAAAACCGTACAGCTGTGAAGAGTGTGGGAAAACTTTCACTAGATCAGCTGATCTCAAAACACATCAACGTATTCACACAGGAGAGAAACCGTACATCTGTGAAGAGTGTGGGCAAACATTCACTACATCATATAATCTCCAAACACATCACCGCATTCACACGGGAGAGAAACCGTACAGCTGTAAAGAGTGTGGAAAAAAATTCACTACATCAGGTAATCTCCAAACACATCAACGTATTCACACAGGAGAGAAACCGTACATCTGTGAAGAGTGTGGGCAAACGTTCACTCAATCAGGTGCTCTCAAAACACATCAACGTATTCACACTGGAGAGAAACCTTACAGCTGTGAAGAGTGTGGGCAAACGTTCACTCAATCAGGTGCTCTCAAAACCCATCAACTTGTTCACGCTGGAGAGAAACCGTACTGGTGTGAAGAGATGCTGTTTTCTCCCTAACCCATCAGCCAACCCACAGGTTGGGAACCGCTGATTTAGACTGTTTATTAATCCTTTAGACCAGGGGTTTTCAAAGTGTCGGAAGGTGAGCCTCCCCTCAGAGAACATAAGAACAGCCGCGCCCTCCCTCCCAATTATTATTGCTATTATTATTATTGTTGTTGTTGCTATAATGCAGGGGTATTCAATTGCATTTCAAAGAGGTCCAGTATGAGAAAATGTCATTAAATGCTCTGTTTTCACTGTCAACCTTTCTCTTTTTTGAGCACGCCATTTGAAATTACTCGTGCTGACTGCACCAATTTGATTGGCTGAGTAGCGTCACCTCCTTAAAACATTAAACAACAACTTTTTAAAACTTTTTAATCTTTATGTTTTTAACACAGCGCAGACGGACCCGGTGCTATCAAGGCGTTTTTACCCCGCAGACAATCCCCGTCCTCCTCGCTCTACAGGGACACCTTTCCGGGGACCTCATGGTGCTTTTTCCCGGTACCGAACTTCCTTTCTAAAGCCTCGCTGTGAATCAAAAGCTGCAGGAAAAGAGGAAAGAGAGCCTCCCTTCTTCAGCTGATACACACCAGTACCTGCGGATGACCGAGCCCCGGTGTGTTTAACTGCGGAGGACCGAGCCCCGTTCAACACGCTAGCAACACAGAGTGGGCTTCGCTCGTGTGGAGGCTACTGCAAACTCATCGCCGGCACCGAGCCCTGTCTACCCAGGACGGTTGCCACTTCCATCAGCGGATCGGGTAGGCCTATGCTTGCCTGTTGAGTGGATCTTGCCCCGCTCTTCCCCTCTGGCTATTACGATGGCATATTTTCTGTGTTCCTCTGCCTTGTCGTGGCATGGAGTTTTAGTGGCTATGCTATCGGCAACCCAGACTCCTTACGCCCGCGGCTGGTTACCACAGATGGTGTGACATCCACACTGGGCCATGAACATAATGGATGGTTTTCGCATGTGATTAGTTTGGGAAATGTTTCTCATTATTGGAATTACTGCCCCTGGGTTTGCGGGATCTGTTGTTTTCCTGGGGCCTTCACCGTGGGAAACCCTACAGATGCCCTTTGCCAGTATTATTCTAACTCTTGTAGTCTCCTGACTATAACTACATTTAAGCAGAAGTGCTTAATTATGTTGCTTTTACTTCTGTCTGGTATTCAGCCTAATCCTAGTCCTTTTAATGGCATGTAATACCCCGGCGGACTTTAAGAACTTGTCTGGGTTACACATCATCCATGTAAATGCTCGCAGCTTGTCCAGATTTTATATGATCAAAAACGACTTATGTGGACAAATACTGTCATGGTAACACACCATAGGAAACCACACGAGTAGAGTGGACATACATTACAACAACTTCAGCACAAGTTGCATTTAACCACAACGACACAGCTGTACATTTATACCGTTTTTAAGAAGTCACAATGGAGATAATCACAAAGGCAATGTTGGGATGCAAACTGTTGATATGGAGAGAGCTGCTGCATATACAGTATCTGCATATCCGTCTCTTTCTAAAACAGCATGACCAGTTATTCAATGTATGATTATAATTATCGCATCTATCAAAGTTGCCAAAGCTACCAAAATCCAAACCTGATCCTAAAGGGCTAAAATTAAATACTTTGGCGCCCCATTGCACGTTATTCCCACTCTCTGTGTTTCGCTGTCTGGGTGGTGAGTCAGAGAGTTTTTGTATTCAGTGCAGCCCGTCTGATTGGATGTTGTGCCAGCGAGCCGTCTCTATTTGCCCCCGGCTGCACATTTCCTTCCAGTGTCCCTGACCCTCCTCGGAGGTATCGCCGCCGATTAACACCCGACCCAGAATACTGCTCTTAGTGTAGAGACGGCCCTGTGGACACATGGAGAATACTGAATAAAACATATGAAGATATTCAGATACAAATATGGTTTAAATCTGGCCTGCAGTCCCTTTTAACGTCTCATGCCCTTTGAAAACAGTCACTTCCACATAAAAGCAAAACTGGCCCTGCTACTTATCATCTTTTTTGGGTGTAAGTTGCTGAGTTAGAAATATTCGGAAATATTGAAGAGCTGTCTGCTTTTTCTCCAGTAAAATGAAGGCAGATGGCACTGATTACAACGGCTTGTTGTACCAAAAAGATGCTCAACAACAATGTCTCTTTGCAGAAATCTTAACCCTGTTACTCATAATAATCTGCATATCTTTTTTTGTGTAGTTTCAAGTAGGAACTATTTCTTTCTACCCTTTTACAACACAGAAGGAATTCTGCATCTACACTTGTCCATGAGTATACTGTATGAACGCTTCCTTCCGCACAATCATACTGTTATTGGGTGTATTTCATTAGAAAGAAAACAGTTCCTACATTAAATGTCTCATATGGAAGTCTGCCTTTGAGCACCTCAACTTAAGTGCCATTTACTTCCATTATATATGACAGAAAGCAGACATCTCTACAGTTTGTCGTCAACACTGGGCGACTCACACTACAACATATATAGATAAACAGGAACAAGTAAATTAGGTATTTAAGGTTGAACTGTGTAACCTATAACTGAAGGTCAGTGTTTATTATGTAATTACTTGCATATAAGGGAGTTTGCAAAATAACCTCGTACAAAACACCTGAACCTTTTAAAGAACATTCATCTGTTTGCATTTTGCAAATTATTTATCTAATATATCATTCCATTTACTTGTATATACTCTTCTTGCACTATTTCTATTTTATTTGTATTTACTTGCCCGTCTCAAAACATTCTATTGCACTATTTTATCTGTTTTATTTGTTTTATGTCCTATATATATTCATGTTGCTCTGTTGGAGGAGCCTGTGACTAAAGTGTTTCATTGCCATATCTACACTGTAGCTGCTGTGCAAATGACAATAAAGCCTTGAAACTTGAAATACCTGCATGATGATGAACTCGAGCACCAGCTGGGAGATGTCTCCAGGCGGCAGGTCGAACAGGAAGGGAGCGTTCCAGACGGGATTCGAACCGCTCGCCCCTTTGGTCTCCTTCGTACCGATAACCTTCCCATCCTGACGCAGGTTGATGACAACGTAGTGGTCTGTGGGGAGAAAATAAGATAAGATAAGATGGACCTTTATTTATCCCCGTGGGGAAATTCAGGAGTTTTAGCATCAACAGAGTGAGAGCGAAAGTACAGTACAGATTCACACAAGATCAATTCAATTAAAGATACAATAAAAAACATTTTGTATTTTATTATGTATGTTGCATTGTTGGAGGAGCTCAGGTCAGAATAATGTCATTGCCATTTCTACACTGTAGCTCATGACAATAAAACCTTTGAATCTTTGAAAACAACGTTTTTTTCATTTAAAAATGTAATACAGATAAGTAACTGTTAAAACAAGAATTTAGTTAAATTGATTAAAGGAAATATATACATATCTGAGTCCGGATTGTTAAATATATTACATGTATGTGTGCAGGTCAAAGTTATTGTGCAAATACATCCAACGTCATGATTTGATTTATTTAATTCAGATTTGCTTTTCTATTTTTGTCATATTTTTATTCAAAGGGTTCCTTTTGACAAGAATAAACCAAAAGGAGGCAAACAATTTTGACTAAAACAGACTGAATATAAGAAGTGAAAAAAGTGATGTCACCAAATAATTTGTAGATTATGGTTTTGAGACGTCAAGTTTGACATTTTAGCCATTGATATCTGTTTTTTTGCGACCAGAAGCTACAGGAAAGGGTTGAGGATAGTGATGGCAAAATGAAGCTTTGAATGAAGCATCGAACCACTTGGACAATTGTTTCGGAAATAGGTTCATTTCTCGAAGCTTCAGTTACAGCGACCTCTCCTGGCGAAGTGCAAGGCTGCAGTGGGTTTAACGTATCTTTGCCTTGAAAAATATTCGATGCACACACACACACTAAGACTGAATATCATGTTCTATTTGCAATTAAAGATTGATAATTGTGTGTATTGGGTTATTGAGAAGAGACTAGAGAGTGCTGGACATTTTTTTGGGCGGAGAGGGCCTTTTATCAGTTATTAAAGTTGAAAAGCAATGATTAAAAGTTCATCCGTTCCGGGCTTTGAACCAGCTGCGGAGGACATCGCAGCATTCAGGCCGCCGGCTCTATCTATTCCTTAAGCAAATGTTCTGTTTTTATATTACTGATTGTCTTTTTGTTCACAACTTCTCCACATTTCGAAGTGTTTCCCGAGCCAGAACGACCTATCTTTCTTCCTGGCTTGCTCTATAATGATCCAATTCAAATGCAATACCAACAACAACTCAACAGCAACAACGCAAACTACGACAACAACCCACATTGTTTAGAGCGGTTATAAAGTGTTGAAGCGCTCAAATTTGAAACTGTTTCAACCTGTCAGAATCGAGACGAGGCAGTGCATTGAATCACCTGATTGGACGGCGAACCAGTGAGTTGATTCATTCAGGAAATGAAGCAGTTGCTGGTTCGGACGTCACATGTCACGGGATTTGAAGCAGTTGCTGCTTCTGACGTCATATGTCAAATGATTTGAAGCAAGCTTCGAATCACTGCTTCTATGGAATAGGAAGTCCAGGGTTGAAGCTCCGTTCGAAGCTTCAGTGTCAAACTGCCATCACTAGTTGAGGAAGTACAATTGAATGTTGAACATGATGGTGTAGGAGATCATAATGCTACATTTAACTCTCATGAACTGAACATCTTTTTAAAAGGAATAACAGACAATGCAGTGTTAGCAACCTGTCAATCACAAAGTAGTCCCGCCTTAAAGCACACTCTGCTTTATCTTCTATTTTACTCCAAATATGACCATAATTGACAAAATAAACATCATGCTAGGTTGAAGAAGACTTGGAACTAGAGATTGAGATCAAAACCTCTTCAGGAAAGAGTTTACTGAGATAATAAGTCAAGTGAGAAGTCTGGAAATCTCATCGACTAAAAAATCCAATCATTGGTTGTGTTGTTGGTCTTGAATGCACACACTCACTGCAGTTTTTGTGTTGATCTAACCCTTCCTTGAACATCTTTCCACTATCACTCTTCCAAATCTGCATAATCACTTGCAAAATATGATTTCCCCAATAAATCCATTCTAACATGCTTGTTGGAATTAATTAAAAATGATAAAAACAACTTGTCGCTAGCAAACAAGACTCATGCATCTGCAGGCAGGATGTATTTGGACAGATTTCAGAAACTCAGAAACTCACAAAGAAGAAAACTGACCACTCGGCCTCAAAATGTCACATTTACTGCAGGAAACCAAAACATTAAAGCTGTTTTCCTCTTGCGCCATCTCCTGCTTCCTCCTCTTCTCGACGGCAGGGCTTTAAATCAGCCGCAGTGAGATGTGATGTGACAGGAGGGGAAATGACAACGGCCTAATGTGATTATAAAACAAGCCAAAGAAGGATCCGGTCTGTCTGACTGTGGCTGAGACAAAACAGGGAAATAAGGACAGAGGCCTACAGACCTGATGGCAGTTTACATGTCCAACCATTGTCCTCCTGTATGGTGTGAGTACAGTTTCAATATATGCAGGTCATCTTTACCTTATTATCTCTCAATGGGACATTTGTTTTGTAGTATAGGGCAAAAACACAACACACAAGAGGATGTAGGATGTAAAAAATAAGAAGCTATTTTTGCTAAATAACTGCTGCTGATGTCAGATTGGCTTGTTTATGTTGCCTCGAAATGTCCACAAAACTCAGTTATTGCCAGAAAATACATTTGTAATCAATGTTTTACTGAGTAAGATGATCCTAAACCAGTTTGAATTGTGTTTTTAAGAGTCTCCTCCCCAATAGGGCTTCAACTCAACTTCAATTATTTTCATAAATGATTCATCTGCATCTTATTTTCTGGGTAAATTGATTAATGGATAAGTGGCAGAAAATATTAAAAGGGGTTCATGCAGTTCCTTGAGTCCAAACCCAAAAATATTCAGTATAATATGATATGGAAGCATTGTATAGCAGGACATCTTTACATTTAAGAGGCTAAAACTGCACTTTCTGCCATGTTTTCTTTAATAATGATTTTAAAGATGAATTGATCAGAAGCAAATGGCAATTACTTTTAGAAGCAACTGCTTCTACACCAACCAAAAATGTCCAAACACTTGAATTGTATTTTCAAACAAGGGACCTCTTTTGAAGCAAATACTGAAGTTGTCTGACACTGCTATCTTTCTCACTGTTTTCCATTATTATCCAATATTAACGCTGGCTGAAAAGTGCAATCGCTCTACAACAGCCCAAGCCCCTTCCATCAGGACAAACTCGCTGCAGCTTCAAAAACGATGCAAAAAAAACACAAATGTTCCAAAACACATGAAAAAACATCTTCAGCAACTTGACAGAAAATGCAGTGTGTTTACTAAAGGCACTGAATAAACAAAAGGCAGGCAAATACACAACAGAAATGGGGGGACACTAAAGAGTGACGCACACATCTGGGACCGGAGCGCTTGCTGACGTTCAGGATTATAAAGATGGCCAACTGTCTCTGTTGTTGGAAACTTACCTAAAATGTCCCTGGGTTGCGGTCGAATAGTCAAAAAATCAGCTCCTATCGTCTATTCCTGGACCTCTGTGTGAAACGTCACGGGGTTAAGGAATAGTGGATAAGAGAATTCAAAAGGATTTAGGAGAAGAGACTGCAGTGCTTTGAGAATCCGACTGCACTTTCACTATCCAACGTGTTTATGATTCGCCAGCAACATAAGTGTTATCAAAGGTGGTAAAGGTGCAGCTAGTTTGAATGACTTTGTATACTGTAGCTTGTGAATTTACTGCAGGTGGAACTCAAATCTGATTTAAGTGTTGATTATATTTCAGTGATGCAAACACAGGTATGGTGAAAAAAGAGAGAAAACTATTCGAAGCAGAAAAAAAAGTACTCAGATATTGTACTTGGGTAAAAGAAGAAGTACTCAGATATTGTACTTCAGTAAAAGTTGAAGTACCAGAGTGTAGGAATACTCTGTTACAGTAAAAGTCCTGCATTCAAAATGTTCCTCAAGTAAAACTAGAAAAGTATTCTCATCAAAATATAGTTAAAGAACCAAAACTAAAGTAGTCATTATGCAGATTGGTCCATTTCAGAATAATATATATGATATGTTTTATAATGATTGATCATTAAAGTGTTATCAAAGTTGGTAAAGGTGCAGCTAGTTTGAATGACTTTGTATACTGCAGGGTAGCACACAAAAGTTTTACCTCCGCCCGACGTCACGCCAAATCTGCCCCGAACCACTGAGATAAACTCGTCTGACTGATGAAGACCACCACTCTCTCTGAGCGAGAACAAAGAGGAGGAGACAATATCTTTGTATGCAAATCGAGCCTCCACCTTCACCGACGCTGGGAAAAACACGCCGACATCAAAGGCAGCGGCTGACAGGACTGCAGGAGAAGCAGCACCTAAATGCTCGTTAGCTTAAATCCTGCAGGGAACCCCACCTCAACACCTACACAGACACATACATAACATATAGGAATCACAATGATATCAATTTACTGTGAGGTATCATCATCGAGAAATATGTGTTTATGTTATGTAGTGTCTCTACTTTAAAGAGTCCTCTCCTGCTGATGTTCAGGTGTATATCAGTATGTAGTGCCTCTTCTTTAAAGAGTCCTCTCCTGCTGATGTTCAGGTGTATATCAGTATGTAGTGTCTCTACTTTAAAGAGTCCTCTCCTGCTGATGTTCAAGTGTATATCAGTATGTAGTGTCTCTACTTTAAAGAGTCCTCTCCTGCTGATGTTCAAGTGTATATCAATATGTAGCATCCCTACTTTAAAGAGTCCTCTCCTGCTGATGTTCAGGTGTATCATGAATACTGATTCTTAAATCATGAGCTGCAGCCCTTGTTGTATTGTATTGCCGCAAACAGTGTGCAGTCTGCAGAAAGTGGAGGTTACATAACAGCTGTTCAAAGATGATTAAAAGAAACTCCAGAGAGGAAGCAGGAACTCTGATACTGAAATCAGACAGGAGCTAGCAGATAATGAGAGATCACAAATACAAAGTTTAATAAATAAATAATATGGGAGATATACTGTATCTATTTTTAAAATGCAAAGCTCAGTGTTTAATGATACACAGCTCTTCCACTTTACAACACAGAGAGATTCTACATAATTGTTCCTTTTTTGCTTAATTATTTCTCGTCAACATTATTACAGTATTCTGTTATATTTCTTAATAATATATTCTTCTTCTTACTGTGTGAATGTTTGCACCACTTGAGCGAATTAAACATACTGTACTACAATGAACTGGATTCTGATTTTAAAACTATCTACTGAGTTTGCAAAAGTGTTAACTTTAACGGTTAATGTTGCTGCAGTTTTACAGTAATGGCAGTGTTTTACGTCAGATTCCCGTGTTTTACTTACAGAACCGTGTGCAGAGTTTGCAGAAAGGGCCATGTTGAAGTGAAATGTGGGTGCAGAGCTGAACATGTGTTTAGAGGTTTGGAGCTATGGTTTTGCTGTTTTTTTTTGTAAAAGTAGAAGTACTCTGATCTTGTACTTGAGTAAAAGTAGAAGTACTCAGATCTTGTACTATATATATATATTTATATATATAAATAAAAAACAACGCTGTTTTCTCCTAGGTGCCCTTGAAGCCCGGTCTGTATTTAAGTCCGTGGACAATTTATTTAAACAGTTCCCTCCTGCCTTTATTCATTCAAACAAGGGAATTACATGTTTATAATGTGCTGAAAAACACAAAAAATATGCATCTTTTTCTAAGGCATTTTTTATTTTGGTACAGTTGGATTGAAACAATTCAGGAACCGTTACAAACATGAATTAAATCGGGAGAAACAGCATCTCTGTGGCCTTGTGTTGGCATAGTGTGAAAGCTGGTTAGAACATAAAAACTGTTAATCAGACTTCAATTCAGAAAGACTCTTAACCTGTTAGACCCAAAGCCTGTTTTTCAGATTTCAGGCTCGAAAATGACATTTCCAGAACAAATGACCATAACTTCACTTCTAAAAGGGGTGAATTAATAATCTTTTTTCTCAAAGTAATGATAAACCTTTGAGTTGGATGTAGAAAAGTCAGAATCAATATAGATGTTTTTTATTTTAAAGAAAATTCAGATTGAACATGGTAAAAAACTGTAAATTATAGTGTCCGTCCAAAAATTATTTTTTACTTATAGTGAAAACTACCCTTGGATGATGGGTTAGTAGACTAAAAGCTTTAGGAATCCAAAGTACAACATATAATAAGTACCCTGTATCAAGATTGATGCAAAACAAGTGACATTTTACCTTTTTAGAGAGATTTAGCAAAAACACACTTCTGGGGTCATTTGGGTGGATTTTCCATATCTCTGGCCCCCCTTGGTCGATTTTGATGATTGACATCTCTTTCTAACCGTCAGAGCCAATGGAATCGAGGGAAAGTTCCACATACACACACAGGTTACCAAATAAGGAGTAATAGTGATGCATAGAAAAACGGAAGCTGCGCTAGCCTCTGGTGGCTACCATTAGTAGGTCCTTTTGATTCTCCGTTTTTTGCATAAAAATGGTTTTATGGATTATCAATAATTTTTTCAAAGTGACAGATACATTGGATGAACCTATGGATTAACCTTCAGCCGCGTTTTTTCTCATTTTAATGCCATTGAACACGACTTTTGATCAGAATAACAGCTAAGGTGAGCATATCTCCGTTTTTTGCTACCTAAAGCTACGTCGTGTATTGTCTGTATTTGCTTCCCCTGTCACGAGTTCTGATCGCTCAGTGATGATCCTTATATTTCTATAATCTGTGGAATCTCAGGATGTTAGCTAAGCTTGTTTGTGCAGATCCAATAAGTATATCGATTGGTATAGCTAGAGTTCTGTGCTAACGGCCTTAAGATTTTTTTGCCCGGCTAATTCAGAGGCTCAGCGTTAGCTTTGAGGTTTTAGTGAACACGTTGGTGTATTTTGAGAGCACCTGATGTAGTGAACGTTTTCCCACACTCTTCACACCAGTACGGTTTTTCTCCAGTGTGAATACGGTGATGCGTTTTGAGATTACCTGATGTAGTGAACGTTTGGCCACACTCTTCACAGCTGTACGGTTTTTCTCCTGTGTGAATACGTTGATGTATTTTGAGAGCACCTGATGTAGTGAACGTTTGCCCACACTTTTCACAGCTGTACGGTTTTTCTCCAGTGTGAATACGTTGATGTATTTTGAGAGCACCTGATGTAGTGAACATTTGCCCACACTCTTCACACCAGTACGGTTTTTCTCCAGTGTGAATACGGTCATGCGTTTTGAGATCACTTGATGTCGTGAATGTATTCCCACACATTTCACAGCTGTACGGTTTTTCTCCTGTGTGAATACGTTGATGTGTTTTGAGAGCACCTGATGTAGTGAAAGTTTGCCCACACTCTTCACAGCTGTACGGTTTTTCTCCTGTGTGAATACGTTGATGTATTTTGAGAGCACCTGATGTAGTGAACGTTTGCCCACACTCTTCACAGCTGTACGGTTTTTCTCCTGTGTGAATACGTTGATGTCTTTTGAGTGCACCTGATGTAGTGAAGGTTTGCCCACACTCTTCACAGCTGTACGGTTTTTCTCCAGTGTGAATACGTTGATGTCTTTTGAGAGCACCTGATGTAGTGAACGTTTGCCCACACTCTTCACAGCTGTACGGTTTTTCTCCGTGTGAATACGTTGATGTCTTTTGAGAGCACCTGATGTAGTGAACGTTTGCCCACACTCTTCACAGCTGTACGGTTTTTCTCCTATGTGAATACGTTGATGTTTTTTTAGTTCACTTGATGTCTTGAACGTTTTCTCACACTCTTCACACCTGTACGGTTTTTCTCCAGTCTGAAGACGCAGGTGGCGCTTTAAATTCCAGATGTTGTAAAGGATTTGTCACATTGCTGACAGCTGTGACGTCTCTCTCTTCCTTTCGGTTTCTAAAACAGACGGACAGAGAAAGAGAGAACGTAAATCTAAAAAGCATAAATACATATACAGTTAACACAATAAAAACTCACTTAATAAATATACAGTTTACAAAATAGTACTTGTACTAACTTTGTGTTTATTATATTTGATACAGTAATACAGCAACATTCTAACCACAGTATATACCAGAGGTGGGGGACTCGAGTCACATGACTTGACTCGAGTCGACTTGAGACTTGCTTGACTAACATTGATAAAAGACTCGAATTTGACTTGGTATTCATGACTTGAGACTTGAATTAGGCTTGAGACAGATGACTCGAAAGGACTTATCTTTTTTAAATAAAAATATTTGCATTTGTTTTTGTATTGTATGAAGCCCCTAAAGGGCAATGAAAAAAAAAAAGTTAGTTCGCACGAGAAAGTTACAGGTGCGCCAAGTAGGAAGTGGAGCGCACAGGAGACCACCGTTTCATTGCAGACTGTTATGTTTATGTGGGGAAATGGCAGTGCATACATTATTTGAGATATATTTCGAACTCGGACTACATTTTAGGGACATTTCGGCCAGGGGTGTAGAGATATTTGTTTAAGCACCCGATTGGCAAAACAGGAGAGTCTGTAAACCAGTCTGCCTTGATCTGTGAATTAATGTCTGTGACTCTCACAGTATCTGCTGCCCGCAGCTGTTTGATAGAAGGAAAACCCCCTTCACTTCATGAAATCTCTGCAGCACCAGGAGGCAGTAACGTGTAACTCAGCAGAATCTGAGAAGAGCAGCACCAGCTGCAAAGAGCTGTGCCTTTTACTGTTTACTTCACTGTGTTTACCTTCATTAGAACAGCTAAAGAGCGACCGCAGGCTGCTACGTTTTAACCACACACAACTCTACACACATCGAACTGCCCGATTATTCCCCCTATTACTCGTTTTATGAAGGAGATGTCCGGTCACCAAGGCGCATGATGTGTGTGTGTGTTTGTGCTCTGCTCCGCTCTGAGTGTGTGTGTGATCAGTGTGTTTGTGTCTGTCCGACAACGGCATTTGTTTTTATAATTACCATGAACACTAATGACACACATCTGGCCAACTCCATAGGTATACAGTATGTGGGTGTTCCCAAATGAAAGAAGTTTGTTTATTCTTAATCTCGATGTAGTGCTAAGTGCTGTCGGAGTGCAACGGAACGAACGACACCATCATAATATCTTCTGAAAACAAATGCCAATGACAGACACACACACTAAAATGTTTGTGTTGTACTCCTATTTTCACTTTCAAACTAGGGTTATCATTTCAGAGCCCCACTCTCCATTGTTGTTAATGTTGAAAATTGAACTCAACTTTTCATAACTAATGTCTTTTAACTGATTTAAATGCAGAAACTGGGGTCATTCATCAGAATTTCGTATGACTTGACTTGCTTGACTCTCACCACAGTAACTTGAGACTTGTAGGTCAAGACTTCTGGTTTGGCGAATGGCGGAGTAAGCTGGTAGTCGGAAGAGCTGTCAACATTGAAAGGTCCCATATCATGGCCATTTCTACTGATCATGATTCCATTGTTGAGGTCTACTAGAATAGATTTATATTGTGCAATTTTCCAAACTCACATTGGTTTCTCATCCAGCATCTCTGTATAGTATGTGTATTCACTCTCTGTCCTAAACGGCTTGTTGAGCTCCTGCCCCCCCTCCGTGAGCCCAGTGTGCTCCGATTGGTCAGCTCGGCCACTCTGTTCTGATTAGTCAACCACTAGAGAGGCTCCGCCCATGTCTAACACAGTGCTTTTTTCGGCTCTGAGCGGAACATCAGTTTTACAATGGCGTCGGTACAGCCGTATATGTTATCCTGTTAGACCCCAAGCCTGTTTTTCAGATTTCAGGCTCGAAAATGACATTTCCAGAACAAATGACCATAATTTCACTTCTAAAAAGGGGTAAATTAATAATCTTTTTTCTCAAAGTAATGATAAACCTTTGAGTTGGATGTAGAAAAGTCAGAATCAATATAGATGTTTTTTATTTTAAAGAAAATTCAGATTGAACATGGTAAAAAACTGTAAATTATAGTGTCCATCCAAAAATTATTTTTTACTTATAGTGAAAACTACCCTTGGATGATGGGTTAGTAGACTAAAAGCTTTAGGAATGTATGTATGTAATGTGTGTATCTCTCATTGTTCCTATGATAATAAACAAACATTTGCATAAAGTATATTTGTCCACTCTATATTATATATATATATATATAGTTACTTGAATTGGAACCGAAAGTACATGCTCTGTATAAATTGCTTTTGTAAAAAAAACTGAGAAAATCAATAAAGATATTTACCAAAAAAAAGAAGACTTGAGACTTGCACGTGTATGACTTACTGCACCTCTGGTATACAACAATGTTCTAACCACAGTAAATACAGCAACGTTCTAACCTTTATCTAAACATATTGTGCATTAATATTGTATTTTCTAAACAGGTTGTGGTCTTTCATTTGGGGATAACAGTGTTAGGAATATATTGTGAGGAAGTGCACACTGACCTGAGCTCCAGGGGTCTCTTTGTTCTCCTCCATGCTGCTCTCAGTGCTCCTTCTCCGGCTGTGTCTCTGAAAAAATCAACACAACTACAGCTGAAACAAAACAAGATAACTCAATACAACCGACAGACACAACTAAACTAATCTACAGCTACTTCGTAGGTTAATAGCAGAGGCGAGAAGTAACTAAGTACATTTACTCTGTACTTAAGTACTGTACTTAAGTACTATTTAGAGGTATTTACTTGAGTATTTCCATGTAATGCTACTCTGTACTTTTACTCCACTACAATTATGTAATTACTAAATGTTTTTGGTATTAATTTAGTTACAGATTTGGAATAATGATGTGAAATATAATCAACACTTAAATCAGACTTTAGAGACACACACACAGAGAGAAGGATGTTACCTCTCTCTCCTCTTCGTCCTGGTTCTTCGGTCTTTCTTCTCCTTGATAAAACACTGCCGTTAAACACACTAATCTCCCTTTAATGCCTTTCCTTATGTTTACCGATCAGCCACGTGGTATAAAAAGCTACGAACAAAGAACGGGAGGCAACAAAAACACGGTTTAACGGATAAAAGCACGGATAACTCACCCTCCAAGGATAAACTAACTCTTTGTATGTGTTTTTAAACAAGCTACCCTGCAGTATACAAAGTCATTTAAACTAGCTGCACCTTCTCTCACACAAACACACACACACACACACAGACACGCACACACACACTCTGAAGGATGTTACCTCTCTCTCCTCTTCGTCCTGGTTCTTTGGTCTTTCTTCTCCTTGATAAAACACTGCCGTTAAACACACTAATCTCCCTTTAATGCCTTTACTTATGTTTACCGATCAGCCACGTGGTATAAAAAGCTACGAACAAAGTCTCTAAAACACATTACATTCGGTATAAAATCTGCGTTAACGTCTGTTAGCAACGTGTAGCTTCTGAGGACCGGAAGCTAGAAACGGACCGCTGCAATGCATCATGGGAGTTTAGGTGTTATTTAAAAAATAATTTCACTGCCCCCCCCTGTGGTGAAAAAATAGAAACACTAACGGTATTAAAATAAATAATGATTACAATAATAATAATAATAATATAAATATGGGACTGGTATGGCAGATTTTAAAAGTTGGGAAACATGTTTTTTTTTGTGATCATACATTTTATTTTTATTATATATGTTTTGATTATAACGATTGATCATGAAAGTGTTCTCAAAGCTGGTAAAGGTGCAGCTAGTTTGAATGACTTTGTATAATGCAGGGTAGCTTGTGAATTTACTAAAGTCTGATTTAACACTTGATTATATTTCACATCATTCATCCAGATCTGTGAAGTAACTAAAGGTATTAAATACATGTAGTGGAGTAAAAGTACACCATTTAACTCTGAACTGTAGAGGAGTAGAAGAACACAGTAGCAACAAAATTGCTCAAGTAAAGTACAAGTATAAAAAATGCACTTAAGTACACTACTCAAGTAAATGTACTCAGTTACTTTACACCATTGTTAAGAACTGCTGGTGGGGAGAAAAATAAAATACATTTGTTTAACTTGTACTTTGTTTAATCTGAGCTAACGGCTTCACAGAGGAGCAGAGGCTCTGAGACAGTTCCTGCACGATCACCACTATAAATGAACAACAACAATTAGATAAATAAGTTGCATTGATGTTTTATTGGCTATAGGATGTTATGTCCATATTCTAATGTTATTAAAATGTATGCAGACGTGTTCCAGCTAAAATCTTGCCTGGCGGTTGAAGTGGTTTTGGGCACCGGGTTTAGGGGGAACCTGGTGATTATGTATTTATTTTACACATTTATTGGAAAACTACAAAATAAACCGACACAAGGATACTCTTGCCTGGACATTGAACCTTTTTCCTGCGTTATTTAGGCGCTACATGTTTATGTTGAATTGTTGAAGGAGCCTGGGACTTCAGATTTGCATTGCCATAACTACACTGTAGCTGTGCATATGACATTGGAGCCTTTGAATGTTGAATCTTTCAGGCAATTGCATCCCTCACTTTCAACTGGATCTCCAATAAAGGCACTGAAGATATCTGTCATTTTCAGTTTCAGTCATCAACTGCTTTACCTAAAAGATCCTCAAGAGGGCGACAATTGATGCTAAAAATGTTAAAGTGTTTATTTACTATGAAGTGTCAAAATCTCCACTGTCAAAAGGGCCTATTTAGTCATGCTTGTAATTGGCAATAGTAAATACTTTAATAAGTATGAGGAAATGTATTTTTTCATAAATGTAGTGTTTAGAAACATTGGGATTTTAATATTTGTGAACACTTTACTCACTGTTCTGTACGCTCTTTACCCTAATGTGACCTTTTTTTTAAGTTTGAGGGAGAGGAGGCATTTGTTTATTATTAAAAAGGCATGTTATCATAATCAGGGAAATGTATCAGATTACAACACCATTTTTATCTGGTAAAAAAGGTTGGACTGTTTGCAGCTTTCTTAAAGAAACATGTTAATCCCTCTCTCATTGCTTCACTTGAAGGCAGTTTGTTTGAGCATGTAAGAGTCACGCATCACCGTCCAATTTAGCGTAGTATAGTGGAGGATGCACTTTCTGCCCCCAAAATCATGGAGGCCGTCTCCTGAGGGTAAAGCCGGTGCTGTGACAGGAAGTAAATGTCAGACGGTCGTGTGAGGAAACCAAAGACTAAAGCAGTGAGTCAGGGAAACGTCCTGCAGTGAAGTGTGGAGGATGTTTGAACACTGGAGATCACATTTAACACACACACACACACACACACACACACACACACACACACACACACACACCACACACACACACACACACACACACACACACACACACACACACACACACACACACCACACACACACACACACACACACCACACACACACACACACACACACAATGAATACAACTTTTCCAGAGGGAGAACATTTACTCAAGTACACTACTTCATGTGGTCATCATGCACTTTTACTCCACTACATTTATTTAACACCTTTAGTTACTTCACAGATTTGGGTTAATGATGTGAAATAAAGACAATTTATTGACATTAAGATCTATCATTATTGAACAGAGGTGGTTGTATGTTACTTAGTACTTCTACCCCACTACAATTCAGAGGTCAAGGGTGTACTTTTACTCCACTACATGTATTTAACACCTTTAGTTACTTTACAGATTTGGATGAATGATGTGAAATATAATCAAGTGTTAAATCAGACTTTAGTTCCACCTGGAGTAAATTCACAAGCTACCCTGCAGTATACAAAGTCATTCAAACTAGCTGCACCTTTACCAGCTTTGATAACACTTTAATGATCAATCATTATAAAACATATCATATATATTATTCTGAAATGGACCAATCTGTACAATGACTACTTTTACTTTTGCTAAACAGAAGTTCACAGAATCTCCTTTTCTCAGCCTCCCCGTCAGAGGGTTAAAGAAAGAGAAGCATGTCTGCAGAGAACGCTTCACAGAATCATGCCAGGACATTTCTTTCAGATCCTTCACACTCAACAGGATGTGCACTATATTCTCTGCTTTCATGTATAAAGGGTTTAACCCCAAGCTGCACAGAAGCATCTTGGGAAAACATTTTGTCAAAGTAAGAATTGTGAAGTTAGACGAACCCCTATACATAGGTATTGGGAACAAGTTGTTATGAATGGACTTTATTTCTACTGTTTGCATTACTTGTATGTATTCATCTTAAAGGCTACATATTCAAAGTTACGAGAGTGTAAAAAAAATAATTAAGAAATACAACAAAAAAAAAAGTCATGTAACCCACTCAAATAAACAATTTGTGGTTTTGTATAAGTCTACGTCTTTGTATTGTACCACAAAATATATATATATATTTGTATTGATCAAAATAAATAATAATTAGCAACACAAATTGCATATACATTAATCTCAGCTTTGCTCAAGACACTTGAAATTAAATCAGGATCTTTTCATGAACCTCAGTTTGTAGAAAAAAGACAGAGGAGAGGAGCTGTACATTATTTATAAGAGAAGAGATACGCTGAAGCATGACTGGAAATGATGAGTTTAATTAAGTGTGAGGATGTGTTAATCTGGGCCCACAACATATACATTTCCACATTTTACACATTGTGATGGAGCCTTTCTGTGTGGGTGTGTGCATCAGTGTGTGCATCAGTGTGTGCATCAGTGTATGCATCAGTGTGTGCGTCAGTGTGTGCATCAGTGTGTGCTTCAGTGTGTGCATCAGTGTATGCATCAGTGTGTGCGTCAGTGTTGTTTGGAATAGCACATTTTATCGTATGGATATTTATAACTATCGGAGGGATGTCACCCACTGTTAACAGGAGACGGTGACTCAGAAGATTGAGTTTATTTTAGATTTAGTAGAACTGTTTCAGTTCCAGTTATCAGTGAAGCAAAAATAGTGACTGTCTCTGTAGACATACAGTTAAAGAGTCCTCTCCTGCTGATGTTCAGGTGTATATCAGTATGTAGTGTCTCTACTTTAAAGAGTCCTCTCCTGCTGATGTTCAGGTGTATATCAGTATGAAGTGTCTCTACTTTAAAGAGTCCTCTCCTGCTGGTGTTCAGGTGTATATCAGTATGTAGTGTCTCTACTTTAAAGAGTCCTTTCTGCTGATGTCAAGGTGTATATCAGCATTTAGTGTCTCTACTTTAAAGAGTCCTCTCCTGCTGATGTTCAGGTGTATATCAGTATAGTGTCTCTACTTTAAAGAGTCCTCTCCTGCTGATGTTCAGGTGTATATCAGTATGTAGTGTCTCTACTTTAAAGAGTTGTCTCCTGCTGATGTTCAGGTGTATATCAGTATGTAGTGTCTCTACTTTAAAGAGTCCTCTCCTGCTGATGTTCAGGTGTATATCAGCATAAGGTGTCTCTACTTTAAAGAGTTGTCTCCTGCTGATGTTCAGGTGTATATCAGTATGTAGTGTCCCTACTTTAAAGAGTCCTCTCCTGCTGATGTTCAGGTGTATATCAGCATAAGGTGTCTCTACTTTAAAGATTCCTCTCCTGCTGATGTTCAGGTGTATATCAGTATGTAGTGTCTCTACTTTAAAGAGTCCTATCCTGTTGATGTTTAGGTGTATATCAGTATGTAGTGTCTCTACTTTAAAAAGTCCTCTCCTGCTGATGTCCGTGCAGGGCCGCCCCTCCTATACGCAGAACACACGCTGTGCAGCGGGCCTCATCTTATTCACAAATGCAGCGCAATAATGCGCGCCACAGTTTCCCCGCAGCAAAGCTCCGGCGCTAACGGTACGTCCACACGGCAGCGTGCGTTGAAGTTTGCCGGTGGGAGTGTCTGGCTCGCGACCAACAACCAATCAAATTAATCTCCCGCCCCGGAGACACAAGCACGCGGTTCGATTGGCTAGCGCTTGTACTGCCATATGATTTGATTGGCTGACGCTTCCGTCGAAGCTTGAAAAGTTGAACTTTTCTCAACTTTCGAAGCGAGCAACGGAGGCAAAGCGACGGAACCAAAACACAGTTCGGCAAAGCCTGACGTCACCCCATTCAAAGTGAATGGGAGGCGTCTCCGTTGAAGCAACGCACGCTGCCGTGTGGACGGGCCGTAACAGTTCAGGAGCCAAACACGCCAAAACGCCAACGCAACAACACACCAACGCACCAACGCAACAACGCACCATCATGCAAAAGCGGCAACGCAACAACTAGCCAAAACGCCAACGTGCCAACGCAACAACACGCCAACGGAACAACGCGCCAACGCAACAACACGCCAACATGCCAAAACGCCAACGCAACAACACGCAAACGTGCCAATGCAACAACACGCCAACGCAACAACGCGCCAACGCAACAACACGCCAACGCAACATTTTATGTTGACAATATGAAGCCAGGTTTAGGAAGTCAAATTAAAACCACAATATTAATGTGACCAGTGGCTCAAAAGAGGAGCAAAAATAATATTTCTAATGAATGCATTATATGAAAAAAAAGCGTTTGATTCCACAAATTTAAATATCATACTAACTTTCAAAAAGGTTTATCAATATCTGGCATTAATTGACAGACTGAATGATGGATTACGTAATTCATAATTATGATTTAATGCATCATTTTTAAACTGCAAGCCTGTCTAAGATCCAATTTGACTGCAGAGTAAAGTCAGTCCATGCTCGAGTGATCATGCAATCAAGTTTAATGTTTTCCTCGCTGAGGCATCTCTAATATTGTGAGGCGTCATAAAGACACTGCTGCAGACTGTGTTCTATAATAAAATCAAATGCTGAAGCCGTGATACAATTTTAAAGTCTTACGAGCTAAATATGTAAAAGCGTATTTTGTGTTATGTTGATTCGCCTGTATGCTTTACCCATGAGCCACTCCTCCTGACGTGTGAAAGGCAAACTCCTCACCATATACAGACCGGTATTTTTAGAAATTGTCCAGATTTTATATGATCAAAAACGACTTATGTGGACAAATACTGTCATGGTAACACACCATAGGAAACCACACGAGTAGAGTGGACATACATTACAACAACGTCAGCACAAGTTGCATTTAACCACAACGACACAGTTGTACATTTATACAGTTTTTAAGAAGTCACAATGGAGATAATCACAAAGGCAATGTTGGGATGCAAACTGTTGATATGGAGAGAGCTGCTGCATATACAGTATCTGCATATCCGTCTCTTTCTAAAACAGCATGACCAGTTATTCAATGTATGATTATAATTATGGCATCTATCAAAGTTGCCAAAGCTACCAAAATCCAAACCTGATCCTAAAGGGCTAAAATTAAATACTTTGGCGCCCCATTGCACGTTATTCCCACTCTCTGTGTTTCGCTGTCTGGGTGGTGAGTCAGAGAGTTTTTGTATTCAGTGCAGCCCGTCTGATTGGATGTTGTGCCAGCGAGCCGTCTCTATTTGCCCCCGGCTGCACATTTCCTTCCAGTGTCCCTGACCCTCCTCGGAGGTATCGCCGCCGATTAACACCCGACCCAGAATACTGCTCTTAGTGTAGAGACGGCCCTGTGGACACATGGAGAATACTGAATAAAACATATGAAGATATTCAGATACAAATATGGTTTAAATCTGGCCTGCAGTCCCTTTTAACGTCTCATGCCCTTTGAAAACAGTCACTTCCACATAAAAGCAAAACTGGCCCTGCTACTTATCATCTTTTTTGGGTGTAAGTTGCTGAGTTGGAAATATTCGGAAATATTGAAGAGCTGTCTGCTTTTTCTCCAGTAAAATGAAGGCAGATGGCACTGATTACAACGGCTTGTTGTACCAAAAAGATGCTCAACAACAATGTCTCTTTGCAGAAATCTTAACCCTGTTACTCATAATAATCTGCATATCTTTTTAGTAGGAACTATTTCTTTCTACCCTTTTACAACACAGAAGGAATTCTGCATCTACACTTGTCCATGAGTATACTGTATGAACGCTTCCTTCCGCACAATCATACTGTTATTGGGTGTATTTCATTAGAAAGAAAACAGTTCCTACATTAAATGTCTCATATGGAAGTCTGTCTTTGAGCACCTCAACTTAAGTGCCATTTACTTCCATTATATATGACAGAAAGCAACATCTCTACAGTTTATCGTCAACACTGGGCGACTCACTACAACATATATATAGATAAACAGGAAAAGTAAATTAGGTATTTAAGGGTGAACTGTGTAACCTATAACTGAAGGTCAGTGTTTATTATGTAATTACTTGCATATAAGGGAGTTTGCAAAATAACCTCGTACCAAACACCTGAACCTTTTAAAGAACATCCATAAACATTCATCTGTTTGCATTTTGCAAATTATTTATCTAATATATCATTCCATTTACTTGTATATACTCTTCTTGCACTATTTCTATTTTATTTGTATTTACTTGCCCATCTCAAAACATTCTATTGCACTATTTTATCTGTTTTATTTGTTTTATGTCCTATATATATTCATGTTGCTCTGTTGGAGGAGCCTGTGACTAAAGTGTTTCATTGCCATATCTACACTGTAGCTGCTGTGCAAATGACAATAAAGCCTTGAAATTTGAAACTTGAAATACCTGCATGATGATGAACTCGAGCACCAGCTGGGAGATGTCTCCAGGCGGCAGGTCGAACAGGAAGGGAGCGTTCCAGACGGGATTCGAACCGCTCGCCCCTTTGGTCTCCTTCGTACCGATAACCTTCCCATCCTGACGCAGGTTGATGACAACGTAGTGGTCTGTGGGGAGAAAATAAGATAAGATAAGATAAGATGGACCTTTATTTATCCCCGTGGGGAAATTCAGGAGTTTTAGCATCAACAGAGTGAGAGCGAAAGTACAGTACAGATTCACACAAGATCAATTCAATTAAAGATACAATAAAAAAAAGTTATTTTCGTATTTTATTATATATGTTGCATTGTTGGAGGAGCTCAGGTCAGAAAAATGTCATTAGGTGCTTTCACACCGGAGTACTTTTCCCAGGAATAGTTCCGATAGTTCTTGGGATTTTGCGTTCACACCAAAAAGATCTGGAACTAGAACTTAGTTAATGCGAACCTTTTCACCCCTTTTCAGTCCCTGCTAGAGAGCAGGTACTTTCCTGGCTTCTGGCGATTTACCCGGGACTTCGGGTGGCAGTATACGCCGTGAAGTTGTTTGCGGCCTGCCAGTAAACACAAAGCAGAAGAAGAAGAAGTGACGTCAGCGCTGCGGCTTCATTTGTGTAATCCTCCCTCAGGGACTTATTCCGGTGTGAACGCGATTTACTAGGACAGTTGCGGGACTAAAGAGTTCGGCGGGACTAAGTACTGGGAACTAAGTACGGCAAAGTACTTGGTGTGAAAGCGGCTATTGCCATTTCTACACTGTAGCTTATGTAGTGTATATGACCAGTGGCGACTGGCACAGCCCCACCTAGTGTCAGCAGAAAGTATTAAAATAATAATTACAAAAAAATGCAAAGAAAATACATCTTAAAGGTGGGGTAGGTAAGTTTGAGAAACCGGCTCGAGATACACTTTTGTTATATTCCATGGAATGCTCTTAACATCCCGATAGCAATGAATATCTTAAGTGCTTTGACAACAAATCCATAAAAAAATGTCATCTGTGGAAGCCGTGGCGCTGTAAAAAGCACGACCAATCATCTGAGCCGGCCCGGCTAAAATAACTGGATGGCCTACCTGCCTGTCAGCTTTCCATCTGTGCACAAACTTATCTCGTGCCCTCATTGGTCATGTGCGCGTTCGTGTGTGTTGGAGGAGGGGCTCTGTAAGGAAGTCTGAAGGAAGTGGCAGATTTTTTCCGGCCGTGTATTTTCAAATTCTAGCGCACTCGAGCTGGTTTCTCCAAAATTACCTACCCCACCTTTAAAATATATTTTACGATCATGTTTAATCATCTGATTCGTCTGTACATTGCTGTTTTAGTCTGTGTTCTTCTAATTAGTGTCTACAGTGTGCCTATTGAGCCGTTTTGAGAGACGTGGGTCAAGCCCCGATCAAGCCCTTCTCTCTCACTGTCTAAGTGATTGGGTGCTGTAAAAACTACACTGCGCATGCTCAGAGTCTTTTTCTATTCAATAGAGTGCCACAGTGACGCGTCCTAAAACCCGGAAGTAAGCTGCGCATGGGTTTCTTCGACAAAAAACCAATGCAATTTCTCCATAGGATTTTGGAAAATAGCTCGAAATAAGGTCTGTGGTTGACACGCATTTAAGAGACGGATCACGTTTTGTTCAGTCGGATAATATCCACCTGTCTACCCTACTTTTATAATTTTCAAATCATAAATCTAATCGATAGATTTATGATTCAACTTTTGAAACTACAAGAAGATAAGGAGGACTTTTACAAAAAAGTAATAGAGATTTTTGTCCAGAAGGAAAGGCAAATGGACTTCATCTTCAAGTCAAGGATAAGACCACCATTTTATTGAAAATGGGATCTTAAGAGAGAACAATCCAATATTTAAATGATAAAATTACATTTTTTGGGTATCCTTTTGTTGAACCGTCTGTTTAAAATGAATCGAAGCATCAGACTAAAAAAGCTTTTGAAAATAATATAATATTTTGATTTAGGTCAAAATATAATATTTGTAAACCTGAAGAGTCAGTGCCTGTGCCTCACCAGCCATGAACCTCACTGCACGTCACTGAAGAAGCTTATATATAAACACATTTCTTTTTATTTTAAAATTATATACAGGTAAGTAGCTGTTAAAACAAGAATTTAGTTAAATTAATTAAAGGTCCCATGTCATGCTTTTCTGGTTATTACCCGTCCCCTTGTGTGTTATGTAGCTTTTTCTGCATGTAAACGGTCTTCAGAGTCACAAACCCTCAAAGTACACCCTGTAGCGAATAAAACTCTAACACAGAAAAGACCTGTCTATGCTGCCCCAGAACGCCTCGTTGGAGATTTCTCTTTTTCTTCCTGGGTACAGTGACGTATTGGGTATAGTGACGTGCACAGAGCCGTTACGTTTGGACCAATCCGCGGACTTCCTCACACACACACACACTCAATCTTTTCTCAGCTGCAGCTCTGCGGATTTCTCAGCCTGAGAAGGCGGGACGCGGGGAGGCTGCGGGTGTGTCTGTGTGCACACACATAGACTCACAGCCAGGCTGCAGGTAAACGATAACGTTTATGGTTAAGTGTTAGCACCCCCCGAAGAGGCACAAGCTCGTTGATATTGGAGTTTTCAATAAATTCAATTTGAAAAAAAAACTAAAAAAAACAAAAGCCGAATATCCGAATAACGAAATTGAAACCCGAATAGTACTCCAACGAACGAATATTCGGACATCCACCGTCATGATTTGATTTATTTAATTCAGATTTGCTTTTCTATTTTTGTCATATTTTTATTTAAAGGGTTCCTTTTGACAAGAATAAACCAAAAAGAGGCAAACAATTTTGATTAAAACAGACTGAATATAAGAAGTGAAAAAAGTGATGTCACCAAATCATTTGTAGATTATGGTTTTGAGACACAAACATTTTAGCCATTGATATCTGTTTTTTTGCGACCAGAAGTTACAGGAAAGGAGTAAGTGCAATTAAATGTTGAACATGATGGTGTAGGAGATCATAATGCTACAGTTAACTCTCATGAACTGAACATCTTTTTAAAAGGAATCACAGACAATGCAGTGTTAGCAACCTGTCAATCACAAAGTAGTCCCGCCTTAAAGCACACTCTGCTTTATCTTCTATTTTACTCCAAATGCGACCATAATTGACAAAATAAACATCATGCTAGGTTGAAGAAGACTTGGAACTAGAGATTGAGATCAAAACCTCTTCAGGAAAGAGTTTACTGAGATAATAAGTCAAGTGAGAAGTCTGGAAATCTTCTCATCGACTAAAAAATCCAATCATTGGTTGTGTTGTTGGTCTTGAATGCACACACACTCACTGCAGTTTTTGTGTTGATCTAACCCTTCCTTGAACATCTTTCCACTATCACTCTTCCAAATCTGCATAATCACTTGCAAAATATGATTTCCCCAATAAATCCATTCTACTTATTGGAATTAATTAGAAATGCTAAAAACAACTTGTCGCTAGCAAACTAAATTTCAGAAACTCAGAAACTCACAAAGAAGAAAACTGACCACTCGGCCTCAAAATGTCACATTTACTGCAGGAAACCAAAACATTAAAGCTGTTTTCCTCTTGCGCCATCTCCTGCTTCCTCCTCTCCTCGACGGCAGGGCTTTAAATCAGCCGCAGTGAGATGTGATGTGACAGGAGGGGAAATGACAACGGGCTAATGTGATTATAAAACAAGCCAAAGAAGGATCCGGTCTGTCTGACTGTGGCTGAGACAAAACAGGGAAATAAGGACAGAGGCCTACAGACCTGATGGCAGTTTACATGTCCAACCATTGTCCTCCTGTATGGTGTGAGTACAGTTTCAATATATGCAGGTCATCTTTACCTTATTATCTCTCAATGGGACATTTGTTTTGTAGTATAGGGCAAAAACACAACACACAAGAGGATGTAGGATGTAAAAAAGAAGAAGCTATTTTTGCTAAATAACTGCTGCTGATATGTCAGATTGGCTTGTTTATGTTGCCTCGAAATGTCCACAAAACTCAGTTATTGCCAGAAAATACATTTGTAATACATGTTTTACTGAGTAAGATGATCCTAAACCAGTTTGAATTGTGTTTTTAAGAGTCTCCTCACCAATAGGGCTTCAACTCACAATTATTTTCATTAATGATTCATCTGCATCTTATTTTCTGGGTAAGTTGATTAATGGATAAGTGGCGGAAAATATAAAAAGCGGTTCATGCAGTTCCTCGAGTCCAAACCCAAACATATTCAGTATAATATGATATGGAAGTATGTATAGCACGACATCTTTATGTTACGTCATCTTTATATTATGTCTGTCATTTCATGTTTTTTCACGTCTGGTCATGTCTGTGTTTATTGTCATGTCTCGTTTTCCATTTCCTGTTTTATTTTGTACTTACCTCTTGTCTTTCATTTCAGGCCCTGTTTCTTCCTCCCCCTGTGTGTTTTTCCCGCCATCATCAGTGTCTGCCCCGCCCCTGATTGTTTCCACCTGTTCCCACTAACCTCATGTTTAAATAGTCCTGTCTCTCCCCTGTCCTGTGTCAGTTCGTCTTGTTTGTTTCCCCGAATGGTCGTGCCAAGCCTCAGCTCAGAAAGGATCGCTTTCTCTCATGTCAGGTTTTGTTATTTTGTTTATTTTGTAGGCTTAAGTTTTTATTATATCCTCTTTTTGTTACGCTTAGTTTTTTTTCTCCTTGTGAGCACTTTGAGTTATTTCCACTACCTACTCTGTTAAGAGGGATTACCTGATCTGTGAAATTAAAAATAATTTTGTTTTACATTCAAGATTTTGTCTCTGGGTCGTGCATTTGGGTTCATCAGTTTGTGTCGAGGTCCTGACACCCTGGTCTCCCAGCTGTGTGCGCCACTTTGTAGTGTCCCCCGGTCTCCCAGCTGTGTGTCACTCTTTAGTGTCCCCTGGTCTCCCAGCTGTGTGCGTCACTTTTTAGTGTCCCCTGGTCTCCCAGCTGTGTGCGTCACTTTTAGTGTCCCCTGGTCTCCCAGCTGCGTGCGTCACTCTTTAGTGTCCCCTGGTCTCCCAGCTGTGTACGTCACTTCCCTGATCTGTAAATTAGAGGTGAACTGTGCTCTTAGTGCGGATGAGCTGATCTCCATGTTTGACTCGACATGTACCCTAATATTGGATTCTGTTGCTCCTTTTACGCACCAAAGTTCTCTCAGAGCCGTGGCTCAATGACTGTACTCGTGCTCTCAGACGCACCTGCAGGCGTGCAGAGAGAAAATGGAAAAAGGATAAACTCCATGTCTCCCTAGAAATCCTTCGTGCTTGCCTTTCCGACTACCAGACGGCAGTCAAAGCAGCCAAAACAGAGCACATTTCTCTGTTAATCTCCAAAAACAGCCATAAACCTCAGGTTCTTTTTAATGTCCTCAACTCTATTATTAATCCCTGTGATGTTTCTTCAATTGTGCCATCACCTACTCTCTGTGATAAGTTTCTTAACTTTTTTATCGAAAAAGTATCTGCGCTTAGGCTAGCCCACACTAATGCTACCCCAGATCCTGCTCCTTTTCTGTGCCCTGCTGTCCTCGACCACTTTGAGCCTGTATCCCTCTCTTCTCTCTCGGATGTAGTCAAGCACCTGCGGCCGACAAACTGCACCTCAGACAGCATTCCCTCTCGCCTTCTCAGAGATGTTTTAATCAGTTGGAGCAAGTATTTTATTACTATAAACACCTCTCTTAGCTCAGGATGTGTCCCAGCTGCCTTCAAACATGCCGTGGTCAGCCACTACTTAAAAAGAAAAATCTCGACCCCTCCATTCTCGCAAATTTTAGGCCCATCTCCCAGCTACCTTTTTTATCTAAAGCCTGGAGCGAGTAGTCTATGTCCAGCTGCAGTCTTTTTAACCACGCATGGCATCCATGAAAAGTTTCAGTCTGGCTTCAAACCTGCACAGCACTGAAACAGCCCTTTTAAGAGTTTTTAATGATCTGCTCCTAGCCGCCGACTCAGGTAGCCCAGCTGTCCTGGTGCTGTGACTGTGGACCATAGCATCCTGTTGTCGGCTTGAACAGTCCGCAGGCATCACAGGCTCTGCCCTTGCATGGTTCAGGTCCTACCTGACAGACCGTAGCTTCTCAGTGCAGCTAGGTGCCTTCTCCTCTGCCAAAGCCCCTCTTACCTGTGGGGTTCCCCAAGGCTCTATTCTGGGCCCCATCCTCTTTTACTGTACATACTGCCCCTAGGTTCAATTCTCACAAAACACATCCCTTCCATGTACGCCGAATGATACAGATCTATTCAAATGTCAATCACTACAGCAGTTGATGGACTGCTTACAGAGATCAAATCCTGGCTGAGCCAAAATGTCCTCAACCTCAACGAGAGCAAGACTGAGGTCATCTTTTTTGGACCCCAACCTCTAGCCTCTCCGGTTGATATTCTGGGCTCCCTCAATAAAAACATCCTCCCCTCTGTCATGAACCTTGGAGTGACCTTCAATAGCGCTTTTAAATTTGATAAGCAGGTCAGCACCGTAGTCAAGACCTGCTTTTTTAAAATACGACTATTGGCCAAGACCAAGTCGTTTTATCTTTTAAAGACCTAGAAAGGGTTATTAACGCCTTTGTAACCTCAATGGATTATGCAACGCTCTGTATGTGGGTATGGACCAGGCCAATTAGACGCCTGCAGCTAGTCCAGAACGCAGCTGCGCATCTTCTCACTGGCCACAAAAAGCGTGACCACATCACCCCAATTCTGGCCTCACTGCACTGGCTTCCAATTAGGTTCCGAATTGATTTTAAACTCCTTTTATTTGTTTTCCGGCTTATATAGCAGAACTCCTCCATCGCTACACCCCAGCCAGAGCTTTAAGGTCGGTTGACCAGCTGCTGCTGGTAGTGCCCAAGACCAGGCTCAAAACCCGAGGTCACGAGCCTTCGCAGCAGCTGGCCCTAGGCTCTGGAACACTCTGCCCCTCCATGTGAGGTCGGCCCAGACCCTGGGGGTTTTTAAATCGACACTAAAGACTCACTTCTTCTCCCTGGCCTTCTAGTCAGAGCGGAGCACGACTCCTGACATTTCCCTGTGTTTGATTTTTATATTTGCTGTTGTAATTTATTGTCTTCTGTTTGCTATCGCAGTAAAGTGTTTTTATTGCATGTACAGCACTTTGGCTCGACCAAAAATCGTTTTTAAAATGTGCTATATAAATAAAACTTGATTTGATTCGATTTAAATGCTGCATGTGTTGTCAAGTTGCTGAAGATGTTTCTTCATGTTTACAGGAACATTTGTGTCACTGCCACTGTAAATAATTATCATTAACCCCATGTTGCAGGGGTAACAGTAGTAGAAAAATGCTGGGAAATTACGTAAAATAAATTACTAAAGTTATCTTATTTTGTTTTGTGTAAGTGTTTACCTGCAGCTCCTGGGATGCGTGTGAGCTTTGCCAGATTCTCTGCCTTCCTGACCATCACTTTGATTCGCTGAGCCAGAGTCTGAAACTGCAGCAGGACGAACAGCTGGCCCAAAACCCGCGGCACACACACCGAGCTCTTCCTGCGACCCAGAGTTTCCTGGGAGCTCACACTCTGAGGATAGGAAAGAAGGGAGAAAGAAACATGTGACAAATTTGGCAAAAGGAAAGAAAGATGGTCTTCTTTCACTCTGCAGATGTTCCCTTCATCCTTTTAGGAGGTGGAGGAAGTGACACCGAGGAAATAAACCAAGAGAACGGAACAGATTTAAACTGTAAAGCATTTAAAACCCATGCTCAGTATTTTTACTGTAAATGAATGAGTCCCCCAAGGCATTGATACGGTCAGAATACATTTAAAGGGATTCACCGTGAATCACTGCCTGTCAAAGGAAAGGTTAGGAGCTTCAATTTCAATGAGTTTATCTTCATTTCATGGATCTATTAAAAATATAATCACATTTATTCATGAGGCACGTTGGATTCCCCTGCATGAGGAGCTCAGCTGTTCAGAATCTGCATCACATTTCCAATCACTTAAAGTTAATCTGTGATGTTGGTTTTATGTAGATGTCAGGATTGTGCATGTTCTCGCCATTGACCACCCATCCTAAAATAATACAGCCGTCTGCAATGCACTGAGGCACTCTGGGTAGAAGGGAAAGCTAATTTGTAATTCTAAAGGGGTCATTTACATCTGATTTCCTGTCAGATCTCTATAGCTTGCATCGGTTGGGCGGTGGTGAGTCAGACGTCGAGCAGCAGAGTGTGAAGGAGATTTTATCCAACAAGTGAGTTCAGTTAAGGCTCAGCGCCTCCGTCATTTTAACTCGGAGACACTGACCCTTACTCTGCCTTTTAAATTCAAATTCAAAGGTTTTATTGTCATATGCACGTAAGCTACAGTGTAGAAATGGCAATGAAACTCTTCTGACCTGAGCTCCTCCAACAATGCAACATATATAATAAAATACAAAAATACAAAATGAAAAATACAAAAATACAGCAAGAAGTCTATATACACGTAAATAGAATATGGTAGATACAAGAACAGAATGTGAAATTAAATAATGTACATTAAGACTAAATGAAATACTGTTTATTGGGGTGATAACTATTTATATAAAGAGGCCCTTATTGTACTTTTTGGGGTTTTCCCTTTCCTGTAGGTTTTGGTGCATGTAAATGGTCTGCAAAGGCTAAAATCCCTTTGTTCCCTAAAACACCTCTATTGTACTCCTTTATTCACTTCCTGAACATAGTGACATCACTATGTAACACTTGTGCTCCTATTGGCTAGCACTCCAACAAATTTGTCCGTGATAGGCTAAAGGGGCGGGACATCTCTAAGCTGTTGACCAATCACAACAGAGCCGGTCAGCTAACCAATCAGAGCAGATTTGTAATTTATAAGAAGAAACAAACTCTATTACTCTAAGGCCAAATTGTGTGGAGATAAGGTTAATAAGTGGATACGAGGTGAACATCTGGAGCAAAGACACCCAGAACATTATTATATAAAAACTCACATACCAAAACAATAACACCCACATATATTGCAGATAGATTCTAGTGGATGTCATACATCTCCATGCAGCAAAACACCATTAAAAGTAATGGAAATAAAAAAGATTTACTGTATATTATAATCACCTACTCTTAGTTTGGACATCAGTTTATGCATCCCTAATATTATCCTTAATCATGACTGACAAAAGTTGAGGTCTTTTGCGGATAAGGATGTATGACTGTAATAAAAATAAAGAACCCGCATGCCTGGAAAATGACTTTTTCTGATCATCCTATCAGATCCGCTTCATGCAGATCAGGCTCCTTTGAGCTAAAATGCCCAGTCCTCAAATCATCCATCCATCCATCCATCTTCTCCCCCTTATCCGTGGTCGGGTCGCGGGGGTAGCAGTTCCAGCAGAGAGCCCTAAACGTTCCTTTCCCTGGCCACATCAACCAGCTCTGACTGGGGGATCCCAAGGCGCTCCCAGGCCAGCGAAGAGATATAATCCCTCCACCTGGTCCTAGGTCTACCCCTCGGTCTCTTCCCAGCTGGACATGCCTGGAACACCTCCCTAGGGAGGCGCCCAGGTGGCATCCTTACTAGGTGCCCGAACCACCTCAACTGGCTCCTTTCGACGCGAAGGAGGAGCGGTTCAACTCCGAGTCCCTCCCGGATGACTGAACTTCTCACCTTATCCCTAAGGGAGACGCCAGCCACCCTGCGGAGAAAACCCATCTCGGCCGCTTGTATCCTTAAATCATCATGCACCTTATTCCAACAAAATGTCAAAGCAGGTAATGTAATGCAGATGAATAATCGTCAATTCTACGAACTGTAAATCCTGGAAGAGCCTACATTAAAAGATAGAGTCCCTACTACACACGTCACATCCACATCCAAACAGTTGATTCACACCGAACAAGAGAAAGATAAGATAAAGATAAGATAAAGATAAGATAAGATACGATGGGACTTTATTTATCCCGAAGGAAATTGTTGTGCCAGAGTTAAAAAAATCAAATAAACACAGCAGCATAAAAATAAAACTGTACACTAACAGTGCATCAAAAAGAGCAATTAAATAACTACAGGAAACATAGACGGTCACATAATTAATGTAAAATACTGTACAGTGACAAGCAGTATTTAGTACTGCAAAAAGACGGAGTGGAAGATATGTAATTGCACGTTATTATAGAACATTATTAATAATAAGAAGAATATTGCACATGTTATATAGCAGAGTGTATAATGATGGTAATGGTATTTATTTTGCACATAGTGGTGTTGTGGAAGTTCTCAGTTCTCTTTACTGAAGGGTGAAGAGTTATAGAGTTTGATGGCCAATGGGAGGACGAACCTTGTGTGGCGTGGAAATGATACTGCCCTCCCTGCCGAGCAAACTGCATGCATTCTAGACGAAAACAAAGTAATGTCCCCCTCCCCCCCCCCCTCCTTCCTGCAGGAGTCAGTTATTGGTGCCCTCTGGCTGAGTCTCAGAGGGCACAGCGTGGGCGCGCTGCCAATTTTCAGCACTCTGGTTGTTTGCTCTGCAGTCACTAACAACAATGTCACCATGACTAACAACAGTGGAAAAATGGCTAATGGGAGGGCTGATTAGACGCTGCATTCCTTCATGGATTAAACATGATATGTGCTATTTGTAGGTCTGCGCAGTTTCCCTATCTGTGAAATCAACTGACGATGCAGACTTTGTTAAAAAAACATTTTTGAGAGACATCAGTACAGGGAGAGCAGTGCATAAAGTCAGTGTCCCAAAAGAGAAGTTAAAATACCTAAAAACAACACATTTGTGAACACACACACAAAAAACTAACATTTAACATAACAGCACAATCACTTCTCTCACTGATTGTGCTGTTATGTTAAATGTTTTTTTTCATGTATTGTGTCTTGATATCTGTCTGTTGATGTTACACGTGGAGCTGCTGTGATGCAAGTCAAATTTCAGACTTGATCTGAACATTAAAGTATTATCGTATCGTAGATGCTTTACCGAACATTTGTGTTTTTTGTGTATTTATATTTGTAAAAGCTACGTTTTTTGTCAACAAATGAATGAATAATTGGGATATACCTTCTCCAACTTGCTTTGGTTGAGCTGCCGGTCTTTACTTTAGTGTACATTATTCAATATGCTCCAAATCTCTTATGGATGATAGGAGTCCAGGCCTGAAGACTACACGCCAATATTGACTCTTTGACGTAGCGCCACCCACTGGCAACAGGAAGTTACAGGTTTTAGGTGAAGTTCGCCCATTTTGCCCAAACTGAATCATACAAATAAACCCAAACATGATCTTTTCCTTAGCTTAACAAAGTAGTTGTGTTGCCTGAAGCTAAAACAAGTTGTTTTACTTCAACGCATAAAGCAAGTGTTTAAAGCTGTCTCCATTTAGCTTAACTTTTGTCAAGCGCAAGTACGCTCAAGATTTCTCATGGATGATACGAATCTACATGCCAATATTGACTCTTTGACATATCGCCACCTACTGGCAACAGGAAGTTAAAGGTTTTAGGGGAAGTTAGCCCATTTTGCCCAATCTGAACCATTTAAATGGTGATAACGACTCATAAAGGCCATTCAATGGGCTGATAACATAGAAACTGACGTGTCGACCACTTCAAATCTGCATTACATATGCTTTACTGAACATTTGTGTTTTTTGTATATTTATGCTTGTAATAGCTACGTTTTTTGTCAACAAATAATTATAATAATAATTGGGATATACCTTCTCCAGCTTGCTCTTAGTTGGGTTGAGCTGCAGGCTGTATGTGGAGGTTGACTTAATTACAGACATCTCTTTCCCAATGTATGTCAATTGGAAAACATATCTTTGGGCCCAATGACACGGCCTGACACGGAAGATGTAGTTCCGCCGTTTGGGCAATACGAAAAGTTGCTTCGATGTCTAGCACACTTCCTGCGCTTTCACTGAACATGTTTTTTTTGTGTACTATTGCTTGTAAAAGCTACGTTTTTGTCAACAAATGAATGAGTACTTGGGATATACCTGTGATGGAAACTTCTGAAGCAATGGAGACGAGACTCAGAGAGACACAGAGAGAGCAGGAACTTTGATGGCACAATCTCTACCCCAGACCCATGTAGTTCTGAGAGAATAATCAACATGCTGCATGACAAGATAAAACCATAACACCTCTATCAGCTGACGCCAACAGGCAGGAACAGGAAGACAAAACACTGAGAGCAGCTCAAGGTCTCAGGCCTGTGCTCAGTGAGGGCAGTACAGATTGATAAACTGGGTCAAAGTTATGGGCCTAGGAAAATATTTCCCCAACAGTTCCTTGAACTTCCAAAACCTACCCCAATAATAAGTTTATGTCAACAAATGAATGGGATATACCTTCTTCAGCTTGCTTTTAGTTGGGTTGAGCTGCCGGCTGTAGGTTGAAGTTTTATCCGGTTCCCACTCGAGCATTTCACAGGGCAGCTCCACCGATCCCAGCGCCGCCTCCCTCAGGCCGGAGAACTCCCGGCTGAACACCACCAGCCTCAGGGTGCAGCTACGCAGCTCCGCCACAGAGCCCACCTGCAGCACCAGGCTCTGACCGTGGAGCTCCGTGCTGAGGCTGCGGCGCCTGGACGTCGTCCGCTGAGGGGAGGGCAAAGTGGGGGTAGGGTAGCCCTAACAAACACCCCCGTACGCCTTCGATTGACCCCCGAAAGCCCCAGGATGTTGACCATTAGGGTGCCACAGGTGGAGGAGAAGATCAGGGTGAAGTTTAGAAGAGGTGCTGGTTTTAAAGTGGAGTTAGAGCCGTACTGGGATGGATAATATGGCCCCCCCTGGTGGCTGGGAGGTGTCAGGTGACCGCTGTAAGGCAAGGCAAGTTTATTTATACAGCACCTTTCAACACAAGGCAATTCCAAGTGCTTTACAAAAATGCATTAAGAAATAGTGCAGCAGAAACATATTATAAAATGGCATTTTAAAACACTTGTTTAAAAATATATGTTCATCTTAATTCATTTCTTATTTTAAAGTTACTTAAAGGTGGGGTAGGTAAGTTTGAGAAACCGGCTCGAGATACACTTTTTGTTATATTCCATGGAATGCTCTTAACATCCCGATAGCAATGAATATCTTAAGTGCTTTGACAAAAAATCCATAAAAAAATGTCATCTGTGGAAGCCGTAGCGCTGTAAAAAGCACGACCAATCATCTGAGCCGGCCCAGCTAAAATAACTGCATGGCCTACCTGCCTGTCAGCCTTCCATCTGTGCACAAATTTATCTCGTGCCTCATTGGTCATGTGCGCGTTCGTGTGTGTTGGAGGAGGGGCTCTGTAAGGAAGTGGCAGATTTTTTCCTGTTGTGTATTTTCAAATTCTAGCGCACTCGAGCTGGTTTCTCCAAAATGACCACCCCACCTTTAACTGTATATAATTGTATTTGTATCTTTGATTTTATCTTGAATTTTATTAATCTCTAATCTGTGTGAATCTGTGCTGTCCTGTTTTTCAATCTTACCCTGTTGCTGTTAAACTACTGAATTTCCCCACGCACATTAATAAAGGTCCATCTCATCTTATCTTATCTTATAAGCAAAGATAATAAAACATGAATAACACAGGTAGGCTACATGAAAAATAAAAGTTACAGTGCAGTGTGAGATATGAATTTATCAATTAAAAGCAGCGGCAAAAAGAAAAGTCTTCAGCCTTGATTTAAAAGTACTAAGAGTTGCAGCGGACCTGCAGGTTTCTGGTAGTTTGTTCCAGCTGTACAGGAAGCTTTCTCCACTCACAGTGCTTCTCCGACCCTTGGACTTGCACAACTTAGTGAGGGAGGGCAGGGAAGCTCTTCCATGACTCGGGGATTTATTTATAGGTGAGCAAGGGACAGCCGGGGTGCTGAGGCGACGCATCGGGAAAGAAGAAGATGGTGATGGCAACAGGTTAGTGGGGTTTGGGTCAAGAGCAGAGCGGTGAAATCGTCCTCTGATGGAGAAGAGATGCTGTTAGACGACGGGAACTCCAACACGTCTCCATCCAGCTCCTCGTATTGCTGCTTCACCGGAGTCAAAGTCACAGTGACTCTCTCTGCAGGATGAGGAGACAGGAAGACGGCCTCCTTGTCCTCCGATGAAACGCTTTTTCTTCTGCGACAGCAAAGGACACAGCCGAGAACCAGACAGTAGCAAAACACAGCTAGACCCACCGCCAGAAGGATCTGCAGGTGAACTGAGGACAGAAAACACAAAAAGAGACAGATACTGGGTTAACGGGTTTAATGAGGACCAGGAAATACAGGCTGTTTCGAAAATTGGTCGGGCCACATTCTGGAAGTTTTTCATCTTTTCCGCCATTTTGACAAACTTCTTTTGCACCAATTGACATGACGGAGAACGCAGATACACAAGGCAGTGACAGTTGTATACTCTGTTAATGGATTTAACGAGTAGCTACAAGTACAAGTTTTGTTCCAAAATTGGTCGGGACACTTTTTAGTGGAGGGTCTGGATGTTTTTCACCTTTCCGGCATTTTGATAAGCTTCTTTTGCACCAATTGATGACGAAAAACACAAAATGAGACAGATACCGAGTTAATGGGTTTAATGAGGATCAGGAAATACAAGTTTGGTTTCAAAATGGGACAGGACACATTGATTGTGGAGGGTCTGGAAGTTTTTCATCTTTTACTGCATTTTGACGAGCGTCTTTTGCACCAATTTACATGACGGAGAATGCTGAATCAGTGACCGTTTTATACTCTGTTAATGGACTTAATGAGTAGCTAAAAGTACACATTTTGTTTAAAAATTGGTCGGACACTTTTTAGTGGAGGGTCTGGAAGTTTTTCATCTTTTACTGCATTTCGACAAGGTTTTTCTTGCACCAATTTATGATGAAAAACTCAAAATGAGACATATAAATACTGCGTTAACGGGTTTTATGAGGACCAGGAAATACAGGTTTCCTTTCAGTATTAGTCAGGACAGTTATTCACGCTTCATATTCTGCATTTGGATGCAATTTTTTTGCACAAATTGATGATGGAAAACACTCAATTGAGAGGGCAGATGGCAGTTAAAATTCAAATTATTATTTGATATAATGCAGTAAGGCTTTCAGGAATTCTGTATTCCATTCAAACATGTGTTTTTATATTTAAGAGAAAAGACTCTGTTGCAAAATCAACAAATGTGTTACGTTTTGTGCATCGATTGACCCGTCAGTAAAGACAAATTTAAGGGGAATTCATTATAAGAGTTGATGTGGTGTCTGACTCCGAACACGGTCATGTTGTGTCTGCAGTCTGCGCTCCTAACCAGATCAAAGAGGAAGTATCATCACCATAATTGTATAAATGGGATTGTCACAGTTTGATCCAAAGCAGGAGCAGAGTAGGCCTACATGCAATGCATCCGTGTCAGTTTCCCTTTAATTCAATTACTGTGTGTTTGTTTTCATCACTGGAGCATCATACATGGTATTCTTCAGTATTATGTACAAAACTCGTTATTGCTGTCACTATTCCCAGGAAAAAATAACCCAAACAACAACAATAACATATTTACTAAAACATCTCTGAACATATGTTTTTACGTTTCATTTTATATATCAACTTACCATTGGTGGAAAGAATATACTCAATCACCATAATACTATTTTGACATAATTGTACTACATTTTGTACATGTTTTGCTGTTTTATACTGCACTTCATTTATTTAACACTCATAGTTATTATTCACTTTGTTTATATGATATGATGCAGTACCAGTATTGAAAATTGGCTTATTGACGAACAATACATTAAAATGCCCTGACATGTTTATGTTAGTGATAAAAAAAGGATAATATTATATTAGATGAAAATATAATACTGTAAAAGGTGTCATTATGCATATTGAGTACTTTTACTTTAATACTGTAAGTACATGTATTACCTGTGTAGTCTAGTTAATTAACATTTCCCACTTAAGACTTTTACTTGTAATGGTTTAAGACAATAGAAATTCTACCTTTTTTTTAACCAAATACATCAATATTTATATATTTATAGGGTTTATTATTGGAGTTTTACAAAATATTAAAACGATGAGATTACTATTAAATCAATATTCAGTAATGAAGGATAATGACTAAATACATAATAAAAAGCTAAGCCAGTCTGGTTAGAAATAAGAAAATAAAAACACTTAATTAAGCCCTCAGAACAACAAAAGACACTTAGCACATAAACACAAATAAAAATAACAACATTAAGAATCATCTTAAAATCTTGATTTGATATTAGAAAAAAGTTGTTTTAATTCCCAGCTCTCACACAAATTTCAAAAACGTGAATTCGTGATTAAAAATAATAAAATAAATGGGTTTGAACACTCTGTATACAATTGTGACGCTGAGCGCCATTGTCCATTAATGTCAGAAACTGAGGGGGTGGGGGGGGGATGAGTCATGCAGCATCACTGGGGGACAGTGGTGAAAACACTGGGACCATCTCCAGGTAAACAACCAGCAATGAGAGGGGGATGTTTGTGTAAAAGACAATCCATCACTTCTTAGGGATGTGTTTTCCTCATAAATCAGCTTAAAATATAGTGAGTTTAGGCACTCAATTAGGAGCTAAACATGATAAAAACATCAAATTATCTCAGGGGTGTGTCCCGATAAGAACCATTCTCTCCCTTTAAGACACTGCAAGATATGTATTATATACAAATGTGAAATTACAAAGCAAGTCATCCTTTTATTGGTACAGGAACAGGCAGGTCCTCCAACATTAAATGAAAAGTGTAGAAAGGCTGCAGCAGTGATTTAAGATTGTAAAGGCTAATGGATCAATCTAAAATATGGCTGGGACTAAATGAGGTAAATCTGAGCTGTGCCAAATCTGCATGCTGCATTGACTTTACTTGCAGAAAGTAAAGCTTATTCTAACCTCTGTGCTTGAATTATATTTTCCTATTTACCTACAAGCTCTTGGTCCTTATTCATACAAAGTAATCTAAAACCAACACCCTCACAATAACTTGCAGCCTGTCTCCCCTCAGTGCATGCCTCAGTTTAGACTGCCTATGCAACCAAAATACTCTTCTTCTCTCTCTATCTTAATTGTTTTGGGGTTTTTCAAAAACAAAATACGTGCAATAAGTGTACGTCCTGATATTTGCAGTGTGTCCCCCTTGTCGGAAAAACCAAGGAAACAACACGATGACACAAAACCGACATGCAGAGATAAAACAAAAAGTAGACAAAGTGAGGAATGAAAAGTCTTCCTACCTGCAAGAGTGTGCTGCGACATGTTGCCATACAGCTGTGAGAGTGTGTGTATGAGTGTGTATGTGTGTGTGTGTGTGTCAGTGCGCAGGGACCTGAAGTCCTGCAGCCAATCGCCTCCAGTCCTCTGCTGCCTTGGATTTATTTATACCACGCAAGCAGTGCGTCGGCGGGAGGAAGCGTCCAATCAGCGCCTCTTTAAAACAGTCCCGCCTCCCTGCGACGATTCATTGCATTCATTCATTCATTCATACATAACGTGTGTTGATTATTCGGTAGGCTCATTGTGACACAAAAGAAAAGAAAGTAGTAAAATATCATGGCATATGTTATTGCCATCATTTATTTAAAACTACATTCAATATAAATTCCATAACAAACTGATTTAGATCAATTCAGGCCAGGCAACAATAAGGGACAGTATGCAACTTATCAGTCAAGTAGCCAAGTTGGTTTCAGAAAATAAACGATATTTGGGGTTTTCTCTTTCCTGTAGTGTGTTATATAGGTTTTAGTGCATGTTAATGGTCTTCAAAGGCTAAAATCCCAGTTTCTGTGCCACACTCTTCCATCACTTTGTAACACTTGCGCTCCTATTGGCTAGCGCTCCAACACATTGTACGTGATAGGCTAAGGGGCGGAGCATCTCTAAGCTGTGCACAACAGAGCCGACCAGCTAACCAATCAGAGCAGACTGGGCTCTGGTTTCAGACAGAGGGTGAAAAGAGGTGCTGCAGCACAGGCAGTATGAGAGAAATAAAGAGCTTTTTGAACATTAAAGGGCCCATGTCATGGCCATTTCCACTGATCATAATTCCATTGTTGAGGTATACTAAAATAGATTTATACTGTGCATTTTTCCAAACTCACATTGGTTTCGCATACAGCATCTCTGTAAAGTATGTGTATTCAGCAGTATTCACTCTCTCCACTAAACGGCTCGTTGCAGCTCTTGCCCCCCCCTCCCTGTGAGCACAGTGTGGTCTAATTGGTCGGGACGTTGTGAATCGCGCTGAGCTCCGTGGAGGTGTGGTTTCCTTGTTTAGCGATACACAGCGAAACACAGCCAAACTCATCCTGAGCACACACAAACTCACAGCTGAAGTAAAAACAATAAGTGTGGCTTGATATTGAGTAAGAAAGGTTGATAAACGCTGTGAGAATGGGTCTGCAGAGAGAATTTCGCCGCGATCCCAACTGTCTGTTATCAGCCTGCAGGCAGGGATGAGAAATCAGCAGAGCTGCCTGCACTGAGTGTGTGTGTGAGGAAGTCCGTGGATTGGTCAATTTGGACCAATCAGCAGAGGCTTAACGTAACGGCTCCGCGGACGTAACGTAACGGCTCCACGGATGGGTCCATTTGGTTCCGGGTACGAGCTGACGTCAGCTCGTACCCGGAACCAAACGGACCCATCCGTGGAGCAAAGAAAGAAACTGAGAAATCTCCAACGAGGCGTTTTGGGGAGGAATTTTCTATGTTAGAGTTTTACTCGCTACAGGGTGTACTTTGAGGGTTTGTGACTCTGCAGACCGTTTACATGCATAAAAACCTACATAACACACAAGGTGACGGGTAATAACCGGAAAAGCATGACATGGGACCTTTAAAGCATGCAGACATGTCAAAGTAGAGGCATGAAATAATAATATGAACCTGAACATTTGAATTATAGGACCCCTTTAATCAATATCTTGCCAGATTTGGTATGAAACCCAACGTCAAAACACTTAATAAAAGAACTACATTAAAATAATACGGTTAAACGTATACATCAAACTATTAAAGGGGACAAACATGGAGGGGTCTCCAACATATTGATATACTGAGTGTTTGGGTGATATACTCCCACCTACACATCCAACACAATGTCGTACAAACAAAAGAAGGTGAGTCACTCCTCAGCGTTTACAAAGACCATGAATGGATTTATGAACATGGCTCTGTTCACTTGTTGTTGTTGGAGTTCAGCCGTTGGTGCGTCGTGGAGAAGAGTTTAATAAATACGATCATTTTCAAGTCAATACAATTATTCCAATTAATATCAGGAGTCAAGTCCTTAGTGTGTTTAGTATGTATTTGTGTGTGCCTGTAGAGGAACCAATTATAACCACTAGAGGGCAGAATTAATCAATCAAACTGCATTTGTAATGCTCCAATCCTCTAATAGTGATGACTGGGCACGCTGATAACAAGACGAATGGAGGAAGAAGAAATACAAAATAATAATGACATTTTCGAAAACATTATTTTTGAAATGTCCATGGTTAAAGTTCCCATGTTCTATTGAAAATAAATAAAACTATAGAAAATCTCTGGTGACGCCAGGCTGTAAAATGGTTGTCAAACATAGGTTATACTGCAATGTTTTAGGTGCACCCAGTGCTTTGTTAATCTACTTTCCAGTAATATACTATAAATACCACTAATTCTTAATTTCCAGTAAGGCAGGTATTTTGCCGATAAGTCCTACAATGCAAACTTAAAACCATCTCTTAAAGCCTAAAGCATGACTTTTTTTTAACTGTTAAGAAATAATAAAATGTTTAATGTGTTTTAAGCTCTTGGAGATTTAGGGCAGCCTTCAGATCTGCGGGTTTGTTGAAGTGAACACTTAAGACTTCACTGCAATGTCAATTAGCTTTAATTAAATATATTTGTATTCTGTTTAACTTAGAATTACAAATGCAAATTCGACAGGTGCTGCCAACCAATCAAAAACGAGTAATACAAATAACCATTGTTATAAAACTACTCACATCTTCTATCAAATGTCATCAATAACGACCAATATCACAAGTTACACGTTTGTTTCAGGGAGCTTTACAGACTACGACACCCTCTGTTTTGCCCCAAAGACACCCCCCCCAATTATCAATATATATGATGTATGCGTTAACCCTCCAGATGTTTTAGATACTTCAGAGTCTGTCTCCATCTGATATTTAATTCCTCCTGCATCACATTCAGCTCCTCCAGGTGAGGTGTTGGTGATTTAGGGTTGCATTGCATGAGGCAAAAGGAGCTTATGATTCAGAATAAACTCAAATACATTCTGTGAAAGCTCTGGATTTCTTTAAAAGTTGAAACCTGAATCCCCTTACACTCAAAGCTTTCAAAAGCCCACCACACAAGGCTCTTCCTCTAAACCTCCACATTAGCATTTCCTGCATCAGCTTCACCTCCTTTTCCTTTCAAAAGCTCTTTTACTCACTAGCAGGAGGTAAAGGGGGGGTCCCTGAATGGATTCTGTTATATTCACTACCTACCTTTCGTCACAACGTCTTGTTTCTGACACAGAAAGAGGCTGTGATAGATCGAAGAACAATCTTTGATTTGGTTTGAAATAAATACTGTTCTTGTTTCAAAGCAGTGCTGGGTATTATTTGTACAACTCAGAAGGAAAGCCTTATATATGTATTTGTTACTTTAAGCAGCGACTTAAAATACACATTTAAAGCATCACTTTTTAGCGCTTAAGATAGTTCTTACTCATTGGTATTTTCTAGGGGATGTGTTTTGGTCAATTAAAATATTACTTTGTGGGGTTTTCTTTTCCTTTGGTGTGTTCTATAGATTTTAGTGCATGTAAATGGGCTGCAAATGGTAAAATCCCCGTGTTTCTCTCCCACAACTGTATAGTTTGTAAACAACAACTGTAACATGGACTCCATTTACTTCAATAACACTTTTAGTGATTTTCATTCAACCTTAATGCGAGAAAAACCAAGTTTCCTTCAAGACATGCAACGTTATTAATAAACAAATGACCATTTTGTACATTACATTACATGTTACTTGTTAGACGCTTTTATCCAAAGCGACTTACATACTCAATACTGTGGGCAATCCCCACAGGAGCAATTTGGGGTGAAGTGTCTTGCCCAGGGACACAACGACATGCTGACTGCAGTGGGGTTTGAACCTGTGACCCCCTGATCCCAACACCAAGGCTCTATCCACTGCACCACACGCCTCCTCACGCCTTGTAGATGGAGTTTCTTTAAAATGAGAATATAGTATACTGTGACTCATTCACCCTGATCGAAGCTGAATACAAACTGTGTTTTTCAGAGAACTGACATGCCTGTTTGCAAACACACTGAACTATGTTCTCTGTTGTTCTATAAATATATAAATATGTCTGCCCTCGGGCCAAAGGGGATCTTAAAGGAAGCCTCATGTCGCTCCGGATTAAACCTTTATTTCACCCGGGGTCAATTTATATTCAGCTTTTGTGTGGGAGGGTCAAATATCCTCTCATGCAGATGTATGAGCAACCATTTACACACACACAACTTTGCATTATCCATCAGTGTTTGTCTGTTCAAGATACAATTTACACTGTGATACTCCTGCAGATTTACACTTGAATAGACGCTTAAAATAGCTCTGCAGTCGCCACATTAAACACATTTATGTCTAATAATAAGCGTAATATTGACATCATGAATATGCAGACATTGGTTGCTTGTTTTTCTTGTACCTCACACACACACATGCACGCACGCAAGCACGCACACACACACACACACACACACACACAAGGTGATTTAAGCTGTCATTACCTTCATAATTTTTAACGAAGAGGACCTGGATGAGGAGCCAGAGGAGGAGCAGGATGAGGATCCACTCGATCATCCCGTTACAGAAGAACGAGACCACCAGCTGCCACTCGGGCTGCTGAGGGTCGTCCTCTGAAACGGGCTGAGGCATCATGTGATATCTGTGGGAAAACATTAAACAAACCTTTATTCTCAATCAATCAATCAATGGACAGTGGACTTTACAGTGGACTTTACAGTCAGTACAGAATATGAATACGACCCACTCTGTCCTTGGACCCTCACATCGGACAAGGAAACCCCCCAGTTAATGGGAGAAACCTAACAGTTAATGGGAGAAACCCAACAGTTAATGGGAGAAACCCAACAGTTAATGGGAGAAACCCAACAGTTAATGGAGAAACCCAACAGTTAATGGGAGAAACCCAACAGTTAATGGGAGAAACCCAACAGTTAATGGAGAAACCCAACAGTTAATGGAGAAACCCAACAGTTAATGGGAGAAACCCAACAGTTAATGGGAGAAACCCAACAGTTAATGGGAGAAACCAATACCTCCATCTGCTGGTCTGGCCTCTTTTATTTTGGCAATTTGAAAGGTGTAAGATGGATGTTTTAGTAAGTAGTGCATGTGTAGATATTGAACATCAGTATTTGTTCCTTGAAGAGTTAAATAAATGTTTGTTCAGGTGTATATGTAGCGTCTACTTTAAAGAGTCCTCTCCTGCTAATGTTCAGGTGTATTTCAGTATGTAGTGTCTCTACTTTAAAGAGTCTTCTCCTGCTGATGTTCAGGTGTATATCAGTATGTAGTGTCTTTACTTTAAAGAGTCCTCTCCTGCTGATGTTCAGGTGTATATCAGTATGTAGTGTCTCTACTTTAAAGAGTCCTCTCCTGCTGATGTTCAGGTGTATATCAGTATGTAGTGTCTCTACTTTAAAGAGTCCTCTCCTGCTGATGTTCAGGTGTATATCAGTATGTAGTGTCTCTACTTTAAAGAGTCCTCTCCTGCTGATGTTCAGGTGTATATCAGTATGTAGTGTCTCTACTTTAAAGAGTCCTCTCCTGCTGATGTTCAGGTGTATATCAGTATGTAGTGTCTCTACTGTGACATGTCTCCATGCTTTAATGTTCAAAGAGCCCAGTCTGCTCTGATTGCTTAGCTGGCCGGCTCTGTTGTGATTGGTCAACCGCTTAGAGATGTCCCGTCCCTTAGCCTATCACGTACAATGTGTTGGAGCGCTAGCCAATAGAAACGCAAGTGTTATAGTGATGTCACTATAAACTCCCTCTGGAGGGAACACAGGGATTTGAGCCTTTGCAGATGTACATACACACAAATCCATAGGACACACTACAGGAAAGGGAAAACCCCATAAAATTAGTGCAAATTAATCTCTGAAATCTTGCGCACAACATGTTTTATTTAATTGAAACGTCTCCTCTTCAGAGCAGCTGATCTGCAGTAACATTTTCTTCTCCAATAAAACATTTTTACTTACATGAGTTGCGCATCTTCTCTCCTCATCAGAGCCAGCATCTATTGGCTGTTGTTCTGCTGTCAGATATAATCCTTACAGTATAAAGCAAACACTAATCTCTCATATAATGCACTCCTTCTGGTCCTTTTCCCTGGTGGTACCCCTCATGGTGTGTGGTGGAGTTAGCAGTGATTATCAGCTGCAGTCAGCACATTCAGAATCAACCGTATAGCTGGCAAACTTCCAGTCAAAGCTGCAGTCTGTCGGCCAAAGACACACAACAGAAAACCCTCTCACAGCCCTGGGAGAAGTGGGGAATTTTAGGAAAACACAGAGACGGTTTCACCTTTTTAGACCTGAGTGATTTGCAAAAATGAAGCCTGTACTGTTTTGATTTTAGAGCTGTAATAATGAGTGTGTTTCATGTGATGTGTGACTGATTTACTGATGTTGCCTGTTCTCCAGGATAAAACTAGAAAACAATGCCTGGTTGCCAAAAAAACGATCTTATGACTTATAACTTTATTGATATAACACTTTTTATAACATGCAATGCAGCTCAAAATGCTTTACAAGTTAAATAAATATGTAATGGTATTAAGAACCGATGTAAAGGCAAATACATTTGTTTTAAGCGCATTCAAAACAAGGCAATCCAAAGTGCTTTACAAAAAAACACCAAAATCATGAATAAATATTATGAAAGTAGGAAAAAAAGTATAAAATTACAGAAAAATTACACTCAAAATGTCATAAAAAAGCCCAGAGATTGACACAAAACACAGCAATTAAAGTTAGGGTGCTGAGTAAAACCATGAGAGATATATAATTACTTAAAAAACACCCAATACATTTAGAGAAAAAGGTTGAATTTAGTAAAAGAAAGATCATTAAAGTGTTAATAGCTGTTTTTATGAAGTTGCTTCCCTTGTTTGAGATATTGGTTTTCAGAAAGCTGCTTTACTATGATCTTTGTAAATAATTGTGGGGGTAAATTGAACATTAAAATGTAAATATATTCACAATATTATATAAAAACTATCATACATCTTCAGGTGCTGATGGGAAACGCTGTGTTTAGGATTTGTTTGCATCAGCTGTTCAGTATTGAAGTAAGTAAGTAAGTACAACTTTATTTATATAGCACCCCTCTCAACACGGATGTACAACGTGCTTTACAGTACAGGACACAATTCACAGTACAACTATAAAATGTAGAATAAAAGGCATAAAACAACAGCAGGTAATACATAGGATAAAACACCAATAAAAGACAGCTACTAACTCACCTCCTCCGACGACCCAAAGGCCTGTCGGAAGAGGTGGGTCCTTAACTGCCCCTTAAAAATCTCTATTGAGGCAGAGGTTTTTATTTTCGGGGGGAGTTTGTTCCATAGCCTTGGGGCCACCGCCTCAAAGGCACGGTCACCCTTGGTCTTTAGCCTGGTTCGGGGCACCCTTAGGAGGCCTTGCTCAGAGGACCTCAGGGCCTGGGTTGTGCTATGAGGGTGGATCAGGTCATTAATGTAGGCGGGGGCTTGGCCATGGACAGCTCTGTATGTAAAAACTAGGACCTTAAATTGGGTTCTGAGATGGACAGGGAGCCAGTGCAGGGCAGAAAGGATCGGAGTGATGTGGCACGTTTTTTTGGACCGAGTGAGTAATCTGGCTGCAGCATTTTGGACCTGTTGTAACCGGTTTATTGATGTGTTGTTGAGGCAGGAGAACAGAGCATTACAGTAATCAAGCCGGGATGAAATAAAGGCATGCATAGCCATCTCCATTTCTGCGTTTGATAGCACCCCCCTGAGCTTGGCAATGTTTCTGAGATGGAAAAAACAGGTACGGGTCAGGAGTTTGATGTGTTTGTACAGGGGTACTCAAACTTTTTTGTTAAAGGTCCACTTGTGAATTTTATACAAGGTCAATGGTCCGGATCAATGCCAGTAAAGTCCCCCCACCCCCACCCCCGGAGCGGAGCAACGAAACTGAAATTAAGAAGCAGTTTCGGCGTGCTATGCATGGGGCCCCCTTGAGGGGGTTTCCTGACATGTCGTTGCAGTAAATTAAAGGGTGTTTCATGTTGTCGTTGCTGTGGACCTTCTTAATCTTTATTTATGTTTTTATTTTTTATTTTGAAATTGTTACGTTTATTCTGGTTTGTTTTGTGTTTGTATCTTTTATTTTAAATGTATTTATTTATTTAATGTTTTGTGAGCTCAGCTGTATGATTTTATACTTTACAGTATGTATCTCTCTGTACAGCACTTTGGTCTGGAGGTTTTAAAGTGCTATATAAATAAAGTTGGATTGGATTGGATTAATCTACTTTATTTGGGGGCCCCCTTCTAGTCCAAGCACTTGCCTGTCGGTAAACGGCGCCCCTGTATACACACACACATTCAATACATACATACAGTATGATGGCTTGAACTAGTGGGAGAAATGGCACTGTTTGTCTGTAGCCAATGCCTTGAACCTCGGCAAAAATGGCATTAGAAGCATTAGAAAGTCAAGGTAAACTTGCGGTTAACTTGCGGTCTGCAATGCGTGTCACGCTTGCGCACACAAGTAAATATATATGCACGTTCATTCTCACAACGTGCCAGACACAAGAAATATACATTAAAGGGGACCTATCATGCAAAATGCACTTTGTGATGTCTTTTATACATAAATATGTGTCCCCGGTGCGTCGGGGAACTCACGCAGCGTCAGAAAATAAAACCCTCTCTCTTTTCCTCTGTACCCAAAATCTTTTAAAAACGGGGGTACAACGAGCGGATACAGATTTGCTGCCGATCTGACGTCAAATCGGCAGCCCTGGTCTAGCATAGACAAACACATCAAACTAGATCTGCAAGGCATTCAATTCTGTCTTAAAATTATATTATCCATTCATGAAAGTGTTGGTTGTGAGGAGGTCCAACAGGAAGCTGTATCTGGGAGGTACGGTTTATTTTTACCATCTTTTTTCTTGTAAAACATGCATTTTTTCCCAGTCGGTAGTACGCTGCTATCTGCTGGAGGATTCAGGTATAGTTTAAAGCATGATTGATATTAGGTTTTAAATTAAAGGTGAATGTTATTTCAAGGATAATTTAATTGTAGACATTATTAAACCTTATAGAGGAGTAAAGGCAATAGGTCACATGATTTGGAGGCTGTTGTAAATAAATTAGACGTTTTCATAAACAAATACAGTTTAATAACAAGATGTATTTGAAATAAAATAAACCCTTAAACCCAATAGAAAGAGGTGTGCTATTACAAATTAAAATCTGCTATTGATTTGGAGTCAATAGGTCACATGACTTGGAAGCTTTTAAACAGAAATTAGACTTTTCAATGAGAAAACCCCTGAATGTTTGTTACAATATTCATAATCACTTACAATAATTATAAAAGAAACGCCTTTTTCCTATAGAAAAGTGTGTGTTTTGAGTTTAGAAACTAATCATTGAGGAATGAAATCCAATTAAGAGAGGTGTTTCCAACTTGTTCAGTATCTGCCACAATTTGGTCACATCAAAAGGGAGCTACTGAAATAAGAATACGATTTCTTAATTATAAAATGCTTATTCATTCAAAAAGATTTCCATATAAAATTGAAAGAAATATGTTTTAATCCAATTAAAAAGAGTTGTGGTCTCTCATTTTCTGTGTTGATATAATATATGGATTAGGAGTCATTAGGCGCCTTCACACCAAGTACTTTGCCGTACTTAGTTCATCAGAACTTAGTTCATCAGAACCTTTAGTTCTGATGAACTAAAGAGCAGATCGCGTTCACACCGGAATAAGTCCCTGGGGGAGGATTAGGCAAATGAAGCCGCTGACGTCACTTCTTCTTCTTCTGCTTTGGGTTTACTGGCAGGCCGCAAACAACTTCACGGCGTATACTGCCACCCGAAGTCCCCGGAGTTGGAGACTGGCTTCAGTAGAAGCTGCTGGGACTCCCAGCAGCTTCTACTGAAACCTTCCGAGTAAATCGCCAGAAACGCCGACACCTCCTCATCTCCACCGCTCCCATGTTTTCTTTTGTGTTGCCATAAGTTAGTCTCTCTCCGTTTGTGCGCTGGGCTAATGCTAATGCTAATAATGCTAATGCGAGGAAAATAAAATGGCGGCTTCACAAAACTTTTTTTGAGTTTTACGGGGCGTGGTTTGCAATCCGCCCAGCCAATCAGAAATGGGAACCTTTTTCTCCCATGAAAGTACCGAAAAGGGGGTGGAAAGGTTCTCATGAACTAAATTCTAGTTCCGGATTTTTTTGGTGTGAACGCAAATTTTCGGAACTATACTGGGAAAAGTACTCCGGTGTGAAAGCGCCTCATGATATGGCAGCTATTGAAAAAAACAGCAATTAACTATTAAAGGTGGGGTAGGTAATTTTGGAGAAACCAGCTCGAGTGCGCTAGAATTTGAAAATACACAACGGAAGAAATCTGCCACTTCCTTACAGAGCCCCTCCTCCAACACACACGAACGCGCACATGACCAATGAGGGCACGAGATAAGTTTGTGCACAGATCGAAGGCTGACAGGCAGGTAGGCCATCCAGTTATTTCAGCCGGGCCGGCAAAATGATTGGTCGTGCTTTTTACAGTACTACGGCTTCCATAGATGACATTTGTTTATGGATTTTTTGTCAAAGCACTTAAGATATTCATTGCTATCGGGATGTTAAGAGCATTCCATGGAATATAACAAAAAGTGTTTCTCGAGCCGGTTTCTCAAACTTACCTACACCACCTTTAACTCTATACATTTTATTTTCAGTGATCAAAAAAGGTGTGCCACACAAGACATGCTTATTACATTTCTTTAGTGCATTTGGTACTAATATGAGCAAGTTGGCAAGAGGGTATTTAAATTAACATTGTCTTTATATCTCACTCAAACAGTCACTTGTTGATGGTCCCTAACTAAAAGAAAAGCGCAGTGAATGTCTGTCGTTGTATATCCATCATAAACTAACTTTATAGCGGTGTTGAACCTTTTATCGTTTTATTATCCATCCGTCTTTTATTATCTCATGGGAGAGACGTGATAAGAAGGGATAAAAGGCATTATTCAAAATGAGCCTGCACACATTGCCACGCAACCTATTTCAACTCTCTAGTCGCACAATTATATTATTTATAACATAAAATATGGGATAACTAGATCCCTCATATCCCTCCGCACTCAGGAAATAAATAAACGTTTTTTCTTTTTATTAATGTTAAATCCTGAGATGGTAGAAGTACTCAGATCTTGTAATAAAAGTAGAAGTACACAAATCTGTAAAGTAAAAGGTATTAAATAAATGTAGTGGAGTAAATAATAAGATTAGATAAGATGAGAAGTACTTTATTGATCCCAATTCGGGAAACTTATACATAAATAAATAACAAAACAAAACAAGGCATTGCACATAAGTAGAAACTATAGAGTAGAAATAAACGATACTATAATTTAAACATCTCAAAATATAATTAAAGCAGCATTAAAAAGTATAAAATATACATACAAAATCTATAAACTCTGACGATGAAACACTATTGGTTTAGACACAATATATGTGATTGGTCCTTATTGCGGGGCGGAGCTTCATGCTGACAAATGCAGAACCCCTCTGCACGGCAGCAGTGTGTGTCCGAACAGAGCCTCACACACTTCACAGAAAGAATGCTTCTCTTATTATTTAAACTTTATTTATTATGTTCCCGCCTTCACACTTTGACCGAGGCGACCTCACAGCCTGCAGCCAGGATGACCTTCACTCTCAGAGGTAGGAAACCCTCCGCATCCTCTACCCTGCCTGGGGGGGGGGGGGGGTGCTAGTGACTTATCCGACCGGCCCACTTCGGTACCGGCCCATCGGGATTCGTCCCGAACGTCCCGATGGCCAGTCTTCCACTGGACATGTTTAATATTTGAAGAAGGAGCAGGTTTGTCCTCCATGTTAATCTGAAACACACAGGGATCACAAGACAGTCATGAGAGAGCTGCTTTAATCTCTAAAGTGATTATCTGGCACCAAATTCAGAGGATTTATGCATTTTTTGTCCTTCACTAGGATTTAATGTGACAAGGAAACTGTCACTGTGTTTATAGAGGAACTACATGTATATATGCAGAGGTGGAGAAGTACTCAGATATTGTAGTAAAGAAGAAGTAGAAGTACTCAGATCTTGTACTAAAGAAGAAGTGGAAGTACTCAGATCTTGTACTAAGGAAGAAGTAGAAGTACTCAGATCTTGTTCTTGAGTAAAAGTAGAAGTACTCAGATCTTGTACTTGAGTATAAGTAGAAGTACTCAGATCTTGTACTTGAGTAAAAGTAGAAGTACTCAGATCTTATACTTGAGTAACAGTAGAAGTACTCAGATCTTGTACTTGAGTAAAAGTAGAAGTACTCAGATCTTGTACTTGAGTAACAGTAGAAGTACTCAGATCTTGTACTTGAGTAAAAGTAGAAGTACTCAGATCTTATACTTGAGTAACAGTAGAAGTACTCAGATCTTGTACTTGAGTAAAAGTAGAAGTACTCAGATCTTGTACTTGAGTAAAAGTAGAAGTACTCAGATCTTGTACTTGAGTAAAAGTACTCAGATCTTGTACTTGAGTATAAGTACTCAGATCTTAGTCTTGAGTAACAGTAGAAGTACTCAGATCTTGTTCTTGAGTAAAAGTAAAAGTACTCAGATCTTGGACTTGAGTAAATGTAGAAGTACTCAGATCTTGTACTTGAGTAAAAGTACTCAGATCTTGTTCTTGAGTTAAAGTAGAAGTACTCAGATCTTGTATTTGAGTGTAAGTACTCAGATATTGTACTTGAGTATAAGTACTCAGATCTTATACTTGAGTAACAGTAGAAGTACTCAGATCTTGGACTTGAGTAAATGTAGAAGTACTCAGATCTTGTACTTGAGTAAAAGTAGAAGTACTCAGATCTTGTACTTGAGTAAAAGTAGAAGTACTCAGATCTTGTACTTGAGTAAAAGTAGAAGTACTCAGATCTTGTACTTGAGTAAAAGTAGAAGTACTCAGATCTTGTACTTGAGTAAAAGTAGAAGTACTCAGATCTTGTACTTGAGTAAAAGTAGAAGTACTCAGATCTTGTACTCGAGTAAAAGTAGAAGTACTCAGATCTGGTACAAAAAGTAGAAGTACTCGGATGTTGTACTGGAGTAAAAGTAGAAGTACTCAGAGCTTGTACTTGAGTAAAAGTAGAAGTACTCAGGTCTTGTACTTGAGTAAAAGTAGAAGTACTCAGATCATGTACTTGAGTAAAAGTAGAAGTACCAGAGTGTAGGAATACTCTGTTACAGTAAAAGTCCTGCATTCAAAATGTTCCTCAAGTAAAAGTAGAAAAGTATTCTCATCAAAATCTAGTTAAAGTAGCAACAGTAAAAGTAGTCATTGTGCAGATTGGTCCATTTCAGAATAATATATATGATATGTTTTATAATGATTGATCATTAAAGTGTTCTCAAAGCTGGTAAAGGTGCAGCTAGTTTGAATGACTTTGTATACTGCAGTAAATGTACTTAGTTACTTTACACCACTGTGTATTAGTAGTATCTGTATAAATGGTCTTGTATTGTCTCCCATGGGAGAATTACTGCATCACGAACAGACGGTCTTTGTCCATTGTAGTAATACAATGCTGCATTGATTAGTAGTCACAGGAACATATGACATTGAAGCTATTTAAAATAAATTAGACTTGCTAACAGGAAACTTGAATTCTCATTACAATATACATAGAAAAATAGAGAAAAATACTGCATTTCTATAAAACAAAAGGCTTTTGGTTTGCCATCTCTGTAAAGAAAGGCGATCTATCAAGTAAATGTTGAGATATTTACAGTACAAGTGAAATATTTGACCTTCTGGTAGCACTGGTGGGAAAAGTCAGAGGATCTCCAAACTTGTGGGGATGTTTTGTCAGAGGGCAAATAGTACTTGAACCAAATGTCGAGAAAATGCATCCAAATGTACTTGAGATATTAAACAAAAAAGCTAAATGTAAAGTCAATGTAAGCACTGGAGAAAAACGATGAATGCAATATTTGTTGAGGAAATATCCGTCTGAACCGATGTGGTGGAGCAACATTTCCACTCACTGTATATACTAAGGTGTGTTCAAGGATTATGTATCCTTTAATATTTTGTGTTGCAGAGACCGCAAAGAGGTTTCCTCTCCTCGGACACCATGCACCTGCAGGGATTGTTCTGGAAAAAGAGCCGAACACGGTCATATCTGCTGAACAGAAACACCTGAAATCATTCAACTTCCAAAACCCTCACGAGGTAACATACATCTCTGACACTGTCTTAATGACCTTAAGTAAATATCTGCAATCGAGTAACGCATGGCATGAGTTTATAGTGATGCACAAGAGTCCAAGAGTCCTAATTAAAAGCATTTAAGCGTAAAATAATTCACACTTTTCAACTAAAATATCATTCACATTAATGCATTATCCACATACAAGCTACACTTTGAAAGGTAAGCTTTAGCCCCTTCATGCTACACACATTTATACAAACAGTATCATACTAACAATACATAAATGACATAAAAGTGTAAAAATGACTGACGCCACAATGCATTTTCTTCTCCTCCCAGACTCCAGTGGAAATACAGGTACCGTGGACCGAGTGCAACCAAAGTGATCCTCAGCAGACAGTGAAAGCGGTAAAAACAAACTAAAAATGAAAGCAAAAAGCAGACTGCTAAGCGTTGGTGGGATTGGATTGTAAAACCACAAATACTCTTTTCATTTAGGATTGCAGCTTTAACATTTATCTTGTCCAGAAGATGGAAGCTAACAAGTTGTTCCTGTGTGGAACCGATGGGGAGGGAACGGCATGCTGTGATATGGTGAGGTTCTGCAGAGAGTATGGTCCTGAGACGGGAGTGACATCACTATGTAACACTCACGCTCCATCACATTGTACGTGATACGCTAAGGGGCGGGACATCTCTAAGTGGGAGAGGACTCTTTAAAGTAGAGACACGACATACTGATATACACCTGAACATCAGCAGGAGAGGACTCTTTAAAGTAGAGACACTACATACTGATATACACCTGAACATCAGCAGGAGAGGACTCTTTAAAGTAGAGACACTACATACTGATATACACCTGAACATCAGCAGGAGAGGACTCTTTAAAGTAGAGACAACATACTGATATACACCTGAACATCAGCAGGAGAGGACTCTTTAAAGTAGAGACACTACATACTGATATACACCTGAACATCAGCAGGAGAGGACTCTTTAAAGTAGAGACACTACATACTGATATACACCTGAACATCAGCAGGAGAGGACTCTTTAAAGTAGAGACACTACATACTGATATACACCTGAACATCAGCAGGAGAGGACTCTTTAAAGTAGAGACACTACATACTGATATACACCTGAACATGCAGGAGAGGACTCTTTAAAGTAGAGACACTACATACTGATATACACCTGAACATCAGCAGGAGAGGACTCTTTAAAGTAGAGACACTACATACTGATATACACCTGAACATCAGCAGGAGAGGACTCTTTAAAGTAGAGACACTACATACTGATATACACCTGAACATCAGGAGAGGACTCTTTAAAGTAGAGACACTACATACTGATATACACCTGAACATCAGCAGGAGAGGACTCTTTAAAGTAGAGACACTACGTACTGATATACACCTGAACATCAGCAGGAGAGGACTCTTTAAAGTAGAGACACTACATACTGATATACACCTGAACATCAGCAGGAGAGGACTCTTTAAAGTAGAGACACTACATACTGATATGCACCTGAACATGTACATAATATGTCCTCTTTAAGGAACATTTGCATCTTGCAGCTTTCACACATAACCTGGTAAAACTAGAATAAGGCAGCAAGACCAGCAGCACAATAGGTCCTCTTTAAACTAGGTAAGATATAATGAACACAGACACATTACACTATAAAATAATTACATTTCAGATTACAGTTACAGATTAAACTTTAAGAAGTCCCAAGACCTTTATTGTATTTAAGTTTTGATATTTTAATATTTTATGTTGTTGTTGACTCCCTGATAACACAGATTTTTGTAGTGTGATTTTTCTCATTCAATACACTAAAGCTGGTTGATTTAATATGTCACACAGTCAGTCGTTAAGCACATTAAACAATAAACATGCATTGTGTAAACGATTCAGTCAGCTTCAGGCGGCCATGGCTGGGAGAGCTTCACTTCTCATGTGTCACTTCTTCTTCTGTGTTTGTCTCACGAAAAAGTAAATTCACTTCTGCTTTTATTTACCTGTGAGATGCACCAGCTTTTGTTAATTTGGTATACTAAATCTCTAAATAACATCTGTTTCGCACAATGTTTTCTGTCTGTTTTCCTGTAGGATTTATCACAGAAGACCCCCAGGTGCATGTCCTCTGCAAAGATCCAGAAGATAAAAAAGAGTATACAGGGTTTCATCATAAAGGAAGGAGAACCAGCCGCTCTCGTGGGTGAGTTTCCGTACACAAAGTGTCATTTCCTAAACTGTATTTAGTTTATTTATGCATATTTGGTACTTCTAGTTAAGTTAGATATTAAATGCATGTCTTTCAAGTAAATCCGCACTGGGATATTGCTTCTTTTAAGTAATACTTAAATATCTTAATACTTCTTTCACCACTGATACAGATATAAGATGCGATATGATACGAGTACAAATATTAAGACACAATACAAGGAAAACAAACATCACATAGCATCACGATTATCCTCTCCCTTTTTGTCAGAGGACAGATAGTATGTTTACCAAATCTCGAGAAAATGCATCCAAATGTACTTGAGATATTAAGCAAAAAAGCAAAATGTAAAGTCAATGTTGGCACTGGAGGAAAACGGTGAACGTGAAACATTTAATGCAATATTTGTTGAGAAATATCTGTCTGTACCGAAGTGGTGGAGCAACACTTCCACCCAGTGTGTAATGTATTTATTAAGATATGTTCAAGGAAAGTTTGACCTTTGCACACCCATTGTTTATCCTCCAATATTTTTTATTGTAGAGGGTGCAATGAAAAGTCTCCACTCCTCGGACACCATGTTATCTTAATACTTATTTCACCACTGATACCGATACGATATGATACAAGGACAAATATTAAGACACGATACAAGGAAAACAAACATCACGTAACATCACGATGATACTTTTTAATATTGACTCTACACTCCCTCTGTCTTCACAGTCCTATTAAATAAAAGTCTTGCTTATCAGAAAGCAGTTTTTCATACAGGAGAGACTGCATGTCATTTAAAAAGGGCATCTGATGCAAACCAAAAGCCCCTCAATGGTGCTGTGATATCTTTCTAAAAATAACACCTTGTGTGTTTGCAGAATCAGCAGACCTCTACGTCACATACTCTGGATCTAAAGGAGATGTTGGCCATCCACAGGTTTGGGAGGAACAGAGTTGGACCCACGATACACGATAGAGGTAAATGCTTCGAGATGTTGGGTTAATTAAATGATGTTAACACAGATTATAGAGACTCATATTGACTTTCCGTCTTCAGAGCAGCACTATGTGGGTTTGGTACCCAGCAGACGGAGAGATGACACCCTTCAGGGCAAAGTGTTCGGCTTCTATAAGGAGAAAAACAAAGATCCAGGCCTGTACAGTGATATGTGGATCCCCTTTGTGACCCGAGTGTGCATGGTAAGACCTGCAGGACTAAATAATAAGGATTGCATATTTAATTTGTAATGTTTGAAGCTAGATTTCAAGAATAGAAACACTCTTTTAGAAGCAGATATGTGCACAAAATAGCTTGGGTTGAAATTGAAGCCATAAAGAGTGTTGAGATCAGTGGTCGTGAAGAGGATGTTGATATTTTCAACCTTTTAAAAATAACTTGTAAAGACCTAATTTCCTGTGAAACTACTTGCAGTTTAGATACGTCAAAATATATCCTCTCTCTTACTGTGTCATGTTTAAAATGTCCAGTAAAAACTGAATTCGGGGAAGTATTTTCTCCTAAATACAGTACGCTAGAATTGCAATAATAAAAAAACCCTCTGGTCAGTCAGAGGACGTTTTTGTTACTTCTGCCCACTTGAAATAACCTGTTGAGATCTTTTTTTCCAGTCAAACTATATTTTAATATTGTTGTTATGTTTTCCTCTTGTTCTGTTAAGCACTTGGGGCTGCTTTGTGCATGAAAGGTGCTATACAAATAAAGTTTATTATTATTATTATTATATTCATTATAGGGCTGCACGATATTGGAAAAAACTGATATTGCGATATTTTTTCCCTGCGATATATATTACGATATGAAAAAATACAGGAATTGAAGAAAACACCGTTTTTTTTTGTCCGCAAACCATCCTTTCTTGAACTTTAATGCTATACAATTGGTATTTTTCTAACTATATTTAACCGGATGAAGGATTTTAGTCATGGACGTCTGAATCTTAAGTTATCAGAGCAACAAGCTGAGCTAGCTCGGTTATGCAGCGCCGAACTGCCCTGGAGGAACACATGAAACGACTTTATTCAGTGTTTTTGACCTTTAATCACCGGGTCCGTTTGCTTTGGAGATTTGATTGTGATTGGTGGTTTGCTGTGCATGTAGAGCCTGCATGTCACTCACTCAAGTACCCCTGACATGAGAGCCGCGCGAGTTTTCCTTTTGTAGCAAGTAGCAAAATAATTGTAACATGACATCTTTGAGTTAATTTGCCTACTTAATATCGCACGTCCTAAAAAAAAAATATCGCGCATATCGCAATTATCGTCACGACACGATATATCGTGCAGCCCTAATTCATTATATATGCTGCAAATTACTCATTGCATGTGAATTTTGATCGAGTAATCAATGCATTTTCTTCCAGGGAGATCGTGGCGGTCCGAAGAACTTGCTGCAGTTCAGCTGGACGTCCCAGATGAACGCTCGGCTGTTCTGCGGAGAGCCTGAGAGCCGAAGACATTTCTCTGAGCTGGTGGATGTAGCTACTGTGGAGAAAGAGCAGTGGGAGGACACCAGAGTCTATGCACTCTTCAGAAATGAATGGTAGGAACCCGTTATCATGCATTCAAGTGAGGGATAAGGCAAGCACCTTTCAACACAAGGCAATTCAAAGTGCTTTACAAAAATGAAAGACATTAAGAAACACATTATAAAATGGCATTTAAAAACACTCATTTAAAAGCAAAGATGACACACATCTGAAATGTTTAGCTCTGACTCAATCATTGCTCACTTTTTAGCAGCAATAGTTTTCTATGACCTCACTTTCTTTCTACTTTCTTTTTTAATTTATCCTTTAGTTATTTCAAGTGTGTCATGCTAAACGAACGCCCCTTTGGAAAGTTATAATCTGACCCCATGGTACCTCTTAGTTTTCGCCGAAACTATTCCTCTTTTTTAAATGCACATTAGTTAAGTTTACCTTGTCTCTATATTCATTTTAAAAGGATTTAGTTGATTTTAAGTCGATCGTATTGCTTACGCTAAGAAAAAATAGTTCACACCAACGGCTGTTCACATTTTCTTTACCATGAACCAGTTTTTAAACACAAACCAGAGCCCATAACCGTGTTCCTGTTAGTGTTTACTTCCTGTCTGTCTTCTGCTGCTGTTCCTCTAAGTGATTCCTTAGCAATCAGAATAAAGTATTCAACTCAATATGCGCAAAAGCTACAGCATAGTTTTGTCCATGGAAATCTGAAGTCCCAGGCTCCTCCCAACAATTCAATGCACAAACGATATACCTAAGACTTATCATAAAAATACTGCAATAAGTAATATACATAAAACAGTGCAAGAGAATAGTGCAAGGGACACAATGGTGCTTGTTAAATGCAGATATATGTCAACGATATACATGTAAAATGGCGTAAGATAAAACGAAACAAGTGTATATACTTAGGTAACCTTTGCACAATCCGAACCAAATGTGTTTTTTCCTGACATACAATCCATATTTGACTCATGACTACATTTCCACAATCATCAGCTTAAAGTCGGCCACAATGCTGAGGTGAAAAGCCAGCATGACTTTGCGGCTACAGCAACGTAACTTCAAATGACGGCAGCACTGATCAATGTTCTCTGTTAACATTTTCTTTACCATTAACCAGTCTTTAAACACTGCCAGAGCCCAGACCTTGGTCCTGTTAGTGTTTACTTCCTGTCTGTCTTCTTCTGTTGATTTATCCGTCATCCAGCTCTCTGTCCTCTAACCTCTTTCCTTCTCTTCACCCGCTTTTTTCTTTCTTTACTGGGGACAGTTTAGCCATCATGAATCCAACGTTTCCTGCTCTCCAATTAATATAAAAGTGCATTTTCAAAAAGTATGTTTTTCTGATGGAGGAAAAGTAATGTTCGGTGTCCAAAGATGACGTTTAGTATACAGGACTTCTTTCTGCGGATTGATATGACTGCACAAAGTCTGTTCTGCTTAGCAACGGTCTGTTATTGAAAATTAACAACCTCTGGAATGTTTAAATTGACCAATCAGAATCGCGTATTCAAATAAGCCGTGTCATAAGAAAGGATATTATATAGTAAAATGCAGAAATAGGTCAAATATATTCATGTAAAGCAGAGTAAGATTCAATACAAGTAGAATATAAAATGAAATACTAAGAACAGTTTATATGGACTTGAGTCACCTTTGCATGATCCTAAACAAATGTGGTTTTTCCTGAAATATAATCCCCATTTGACTCATGACTACACGTCCAGCAGCATCAGATTTAAAGTCAGCCACAGTGGTGAGAGGTGAAAACCAGCATGACTTTGCTGTAGTGTATTTTATTAAAACTGCAGAGTCATTGCTTATGTCAGCTCATTTCACCAAAAGTAAACACCCACACACCACCATGAGATCAAAGTGTTACTGGACTATGCACAAAAGAGTTTCTTGGTTAGTCATTTTTTCCAATTGGTTTCTGTATGCTCAGCTGTCTCACAACTTTGAACTGACCTCCCACAGTTCCCTGTTGCTGCAGATGTGTGTGTGTGTATCAGCTGATGAGTGTGTGTGTGTGTGTGTCTGCAGGGGGATGAGTGCGGTGTGTGTCTACACCATAAGAGACATTGAACGCATCTTCACAACGTCCACATTTAAAGGCAAAGTCCCCCAACCCGGCAGGTCCAGAGCGGTATGTGTCAACAACAACTGAAATAATAACTTTAAGAAATAGTTCCCGGTATCATTATAGCTGCTAGCTTTCAAACTATGTGCATGAATACAGACACAAAGTAGAAGATTTATTGAATTATGAGTAAAAAACATGATAATTCAATGTCTGCACTTCTTGGATCATTTTGACTTTTTTATCTTTTCAAATCGGAACCATTCATATGTTAAAAATAACTTTACATTTAAAAAATGCATAATCATTGTTCTCTTTTTTTGGTATTTTAGAACCACTGTGTGTAGAAATCACCCACTTTACCCCCAGTGGCTGCATCAAAGAGCAATGCACTAACATCATCTCATCCATGGTTTTAATGAACTGTATGCGTCTAATTTGAGCCTAATTTGATGTTCGTAGCCATTCAATTAATTGTAAAATATCTAAGGTACAATTTTAAAAGGGTTTTTATTTAGAAGTCAGCTGAAAACATTTACCCATTAGACACTGTGTGTAACTGAATCTCCAGCATTTAAAGAAACAATCAGGACTTTTAAATCTAATCTTCGGTTATTAATCACTTCAATTGAAGAGCCAGCTTCTGTCTTCTTCTGTCTGAAATCTAGAAACAAAATCCTGCTTTACTTAAAAAACGGCCACATTTTGCATCAGAAAGCTAGCGAGACATACCAACAGTAGGTGAACCGTCATTAAACATGTGCCGTAACATCATATTTCCCCTTCAGTGTGTCCAGGACAGCAGAACGATTCACATGGACGTCCTGAACAAGATCAAGGAGAACTCGGAGATGGAGGAATGGGTTCGGCCCGTCGATAACTCCGGTCCGATTCTCTTTAATCATCACAACTACACACACATCAACGTTGACGACTCTCAGAACAACAGGAGCGATAAATACACCGTGCTCTACCTCTCTCTAAGTGAGTAATGTTCATCTAAGATAACATAAGATGGGCCTTTATTTTAATTTCTTACATTTATTGTATTTTGAACATCGGAAAAACATACAGTCACACATCGAACATTCAGGGAGAACTCACAGATTGAAATGAAATAGGATCAAATAAAGTAAAGGAATGAGAATAAGCAAAAAAACTTTAAATAATATATAAAAAACAAATAACTAATACACATATACATATTAGGGCTGAACGTTAATCGATTCTAAATCGAAATTGCGATTTTAAATGTACCAGCCATTGTTAACCAATCAGAAGTGGCCCATGATAGAAGGTGATAGACAGATTGATCCAATCACCTGCCAAGTATTTTTGAAAGTGCCTGCCCTTTCCAAATGGCTTCCAATGGAGCTTTCCTAGATGGTTTGGTGAAACGAAGCATCTGAGTCCGGTTAGTAATGCTCCATCACATGTTTCTATTACAGGGTGAATCTGAAACTGAAGCTTGACTTTAAAGCAACCCAACGGAAGTTTCATTAATTTAGTTCTTTCACTCGTAGCTCGGGCTGCGGGGGTGCTAGAGACGGGAGCACGTTGATGCGACCTTCCTAGCCGGAGATATGGCCGCATTTTACAATAAACTTTTAAATAAAACATTTATTATTTATAAACATAAATGTGTGTATGTTGGGTCGCTTAAAAACAAATATCGCAAATCGAATCGCAATCGCAATATCTGTCAGAAAAATCGCAAGTAGATTATTTCCCCAAATCGTGCAGCCCTAATACATACAGTATACATATACATATATACACACACACACACATACATACATACAAACATGCATGCCATAGTAAAATAGATAATATACCTTAATATGTACAACAATTAAAAAGACAAGTATAAAAGCATAAATCATTTCTATATTTAGAGATAGTTATTATTATAGGCAGCATTAGTATTATTCTTTATTCTTTATCAGTGTTTGACAGCGACATCAATTTCACTCATCAGTTTCCGCTGATCACTCTCCAGGAAAAGTGTCCCCTATTTCCTTAAATGTATTTACTCTCCCTTTTACCACATAGGTTAATTATTCCAAAGCGAGACAGGACGCCAGATGGACTTTTATTGATCCTCGTAGGGAAATTCAGGCGTTAAAGCAGCAACAGATTGACCGAGTACACATGATAATACACACCGGGTGTTCCTAAAATAGCTGCTATACTGGAAGAAAAAAACATTTAAACAACCTTTGTTTTACATTTCAACTAACAAGAAGACTTAGCAGCTGTTACAAAGACTAATTACTATAACTAGAGTCAGAACAAGACTGAACAGGACTCAGTTTAGAGACTGATAACCTGTAGTTGAACCAGGAAGAGATGTACAAGTATTCAGTACAAGGAGTACATTAAATACCCAAACAACAGATTGGATATCCTGCCTCTCCAGATGCAGGCACTTTCAGAAATACCTGCAGGGCTTTGGATGAAACGTCTGTAAAATAAACTCTTTCAGATGCCACTGGATCCCCTAAGAGTTGCGTTGCGTTGGTGTGAATGAGGTAAGAGAGGTCATTCGTGTTATTTGTGTTGGAGTTTTATTATTATTTCCCACAAGATGTTATTTTTACCTTTATTTATCCAGTCACGTTATGAGAGCAACACGGGGAATCTCATGAGCAGTTTCTATTTCACTTCGTTAAATAACATAATATGTGAATCATTGACTTTGGCCTTGTTTTACTCCTGAAAAACAAGATGAAGACATGTGAGACTTACATTCAAAACAATAACACAGGAGGTAAAGACATGCCTGCAGTATATCATCAAATAATAAAGAAAGACTCATCCTTAGTTTCTTCCCGTTAAGTAGCTTAACACAGTCCAGAAGTGGATCAGGCGTCAAATGAATACGCTGAGAGAATATAGATAGATGAAATAAATGGTAATAGAAATCTCAAAACACACTTAGATCGTAACCCTAACGCTGGGAATGATTGATCTTTTACGTCAAGGTAACCAGTGCCAGTGAAATGTGGAGTCTAAAACAAAGTTAGATTCATTTTTTTAAGTTTCTCCTCCTTTAAAGTTGGATAACAGAGAGAAAAGGAGGTGTGAAATCACAATCTGACAACCTTTTCTGCCATCTCTTACATCTTTTTGCACCAACAGGGACCAAAACTACTATGTAAATTATTGTGACCTTATCTCTTTTGAGAGTCAAGGTTAGGTGCATTTCGTCCCACAATCGCACCTTTTTGAAAGCGCTGTTGTGACCTTAAGAGCCCCAAACATGACACATCTCTAGGGTAACATGATTTCTTACTAATGGTGCGATGGCGTCTTGCCACCTAGGATTCATTTGCAGGGTTTGGTAGATCTGGTTTGGTGTCAAATGAATACCCTGAGACCAAATAGGTAGATGAAAGAGATGGCTGTGGCTTCACCTCTATTACTCATCCTCTATTGGCCAATAACCCTTCAGAGTAAACCATCATATCCTGCAGCTGTTCTCTGTACACATTTCCTCCGACCACTGCATGGGTTTCAATGGAGGAGTCATCCCAATGTGGGGAAACAGGAGTGGGTGGTTTGTCTTTTATGGGTGTGTTTTACATGTTTTGATATTTAATCATCGTTCCTGTTTTATTAACAGATAAAGGAGACATTCATAAGGTGGTGCAGAAGGAAACTCAGACCTTCATCATCGCTGAGTATCAACCTTTCCACCACAGACACCACGTTCTCACCTTCCTCCTCCACCCCCCCACTGTGAGTAACTTGATAAGAAAACAAAGTGGGAGTGCATGTGGGTATAGTGAGTCACAAAAAGGATAACATATTTAGTAATATAGGTGTGAAATCAGCTCAAATATATAATGAAAAAGTTGTTATATTTTTACATTTTCCTGGATAAGCAATACAAGTCTTTATTATAACGGATTTCTTTACATCAATTATTACTTGAATGAGTCACATGTCATTGTTAAATGTGATCTAGCAGAGACTATTTGCAAAAAATAAGTCTATATTTTTTCTATCTTATTGGGTACTATTTTTTTATTTCCTGTATTACTCTTTAAACCCCAATCTTTTCCGAGGTCAACACAAAGAGGAATACATGGTTGAACATGTGAATATAATATAAAAGTTAAAGAAGTTAGGAAATAAAAAAATACGCATTGTCTTTATCTTAATACCCAATAAGATAGAAATAATATAAAATTCTTTTTTTAATTAGATTAGATCCAATACTGCATCATTAATACCTTTTTACTTCTGGTATTTTGATGCTAATACCCGCACTACCATGCACTTTTAATAAAGTTGAAAGTATTTTTACACTGTTATTGCTTCTTAATACCTCTTTCAGTCCGGACACTTTCTAATGACTTTGTCTTCTTCTTTGTTACATTAACCCCCCCCCCTCTGTACTGTGTGTTTTATAGATGAAGCTGTATTTGACCTCCAGGACTGAACTGGTGCAGCTGGATGTGGGAAACTGTACCCAGTACGGAGACAGATGTGGGGATTGTGTCCTCTCGAGAGACCCCTACTGTGGCTGGAACGGCTCCCACTGCACCCCCCACACTCAGTAAGACCCCATCGTTATACACCTATGGACGTTTAAAGGTCCCCTATTATACTGTTTTTCATCAATATATCACAGGTCTCAGATATATACAGAGCCTGTCTCTGATTGGCTGAAACACCAAACAGATCATTGCAGCATCCCATAATCCCCTCTGTTTCAGCCCTGTTTCCAAAGTGCTGATTCTCTGTCTGTTACTTTAGATGAAAATAAGGAGCCCCTCCCCACGCCCCTCTGAGAGAGATTTGGTTAAAAAGAACACAATGGTGCTCTAGGAGGAGATTCAGGTGATAAGGTGGGGGGGGGGGTTACCTTGGTTGGTGATTGGCTAATGGTTACACAAGCCAAAAAATCGTAATGACATCATACAGGGTTCCCGGAGGGTCTTAAAAAGTCTTACATTTGATAATCAGAATTTAAGGCCTTAAAAAGTCTTAAATATGATCAAATAAATAAGTGTACACAGATTCGATTTGGGAACTAACGATATTATAACATAGAGTAATTTCCCTTGCAACAGAGCGTCAGATAGATAACCTTTCTGGACTTTTGGCCTACAGTATGTTGCATCAAAAGAAGTTTCAACATATTGCTGGTGTTATATCCTTTTTTGGAAATGATCTTTACAGACATTACAAGCAGCTCTGTTGCCATCTTTCTTAACCTTCTTGTTGCATGTTTCATACTTGAACTAACCCCTATTGCCCAATGTTAACAATAGTAAAACGTAAGGTGTGTATCTGCTGTAATTGAATAAGCGCTCCAACATGTACTGGAATTTTTCTAAGTCCATGATTCACCTGAAACAAAGCCTCATGAGTGTCGGAGAAGTAGTTTTTCGGCGATCCTGCTTACAGATAAACAAACAAAAAAGATCACCTCCTTACCAGAAGCAGTGATGATGCAACAGGTTCATCCAGAGTGCATAAAAGACACCTTTTGTGGAGTAACTTTGGTGTTGTGTAATTTGCTTTAGGCATAGTTTTTACATCTATTTCCTTAAATAAATAACTGCACCCACCTTTGCGTCATCACTTCCCCTAATGAGCACCTCTGATCAGAGTAATGTTGTTCATGATGGTTAAACTAGTCATTACTCGACCTTCCACTCTAGTAAAAAGAGAATTGTGTATATTTTAAATGGTCCAAGCAAGATGATATTAAAGAGTCTTTTTAGGCCATTGTCACACAATCAGTAAATGACAGTTCAAATTATGCTATATTTTTTCTACTCAAAAAGACATTGAATTTATGTAGTTTCTTACTTACTTACTGCCATCATTTTCATTGCTGAGGTCTCTTAAAACTACTGAGTAAATTCTGCAACCAAACTGGTTCAACACAGGATGTTTTACCAGAAGGAATGTTAATTAGAAGGTGTTTACAGTGTGTTTTAGTTTGAGTAAAGCCTTACACACATGGCTGTCAGGAGTTTTGGCAGCTAATCAGCAGACTAAAGCAGAGCTCAGGGTCACATGGTGTTATTGTTCTGCACAGACACTCAAAACCCGTAACGTTGGAATTTTTCTTTCACAAAAAAGTACCTCATTATGATGTGGAGAAAATGTTATCAATAAATAAAATATGTAATGGATTTTTTTTTGCAGAACTTTATATCTATCAGGAAATAGAAGTAAACTAATCTCTTGAGGTTGTACACATTTCTCGTGTAGTTTATCAACCATCTGATCGTGAAATGATAAAAGGTTTGCGTCTAAATAAGAACACTTTGTCGTTCTGATGACAACTTTTAATATAACAAGTATAAGGGACATAGAAGAGTAGAGACACTACATACTGATATACACCTGAACATCAGCAGGAGAGGACTCTTTAAAGTAGAGACACTACATACTGATACACACCTGGACATCAGCAGGAGAGGACTCTTTAAAGTAGAGACACTACATACTGATATACACCTGAACATCAGCAGGAGAGGACTCTTTAAAGTAGAGACACTACATACTGATATACACCTGAACATCAGCAGGAGAGGACTCTTTAAAGTAGAGACACTACATACTGATATACACCTGAACATCAGCAGGAGAGGACTCTTTAAAGTAGAGACACTACATACTGATACACACCTGGACATCAGCAGGAGAGGACTCTTTAAAGTAGAGACACTACATACTGATATACACCTGAACATCAGCAGGAGAGGACTCTTTCAAGTAGAGACAGTACATATTAATATGAACCTGGAAATGAACATAATGTGTCCTCTTTAAATACATTTTTTAACAACCAATTCACCGGGCTGATTTAAAGTTTGGGAGGAAGCAAATTTGTATTTTGTTGGTATTTCTAGTATTTAATTAGTAACCTTTAACCCCTAAACTAACCCTATTATAACCCTTTTTAAAAAAAAAAATGATATTATTTTTACATTCTTACTTGAACATATGCAGCAACATGATAACAGACTTCAAATTAACCTTATCTGTAAACCTGACTTTTTTTTGCCAACTGGAGTTCTTGTTAATGCAAAAGTATCAAATTAGATTTCTCAGTAATCCTTGTGTGTGTGTGTGTGTGTGGTGTAGTGTCAAAGTTTAAACACACGCACAAGGATTACTGAGAAATCTAATTTGATACTCAAACACACACACACACACACACACACACACACACACACACACACACACACACACACACACACACATCAAACCCTCACATACTCATATTTCCACACTTTCACACATCTGCTTCCTGTGATGTGGTTGATTATTTGAGCAGTTCAACTACAAGCTTCATAAACATGTAGCCTGAATCTGATTCATACTTTCTTCATGTGCCGAAATGATAGTTTGCCCACTTGTCGGAAGTCTGACGGAGAATGGAAGCTCGAGTGGGAGTAGTGTGAAGTCGCTCTGAGTAGAAGTGTCTGCATTAAACTGTCTAACTGCATCTATAGTGTTGCACTGCAATGACTGCAAAAAGACCCCTTTAAGCCCCCCCACCTACTTCGCAGAAGTTGATGCAAGAGAAGACCACTGTTACCTGATTTCTTATAAACTGATGAGGAGTTGAAATGAAGCAATATTCTTTTAGGTTAGACCAGAAAGTAGAACAATACAGTAATCAATTATACAGGTAATAAAAGCATACAGTAATCTGTACTGGATCGAAAGAGAAACGGGTTCAGAGCTCTTCTATATTTTCTATAACTTGCATAACCTATTCTGATAGGTGCTTTTATATTTTTTAAGGTGTATTGTTGCCAGTAAAGTCTTGTATGATATTAGGGTTGTTCAAATTGTGTTAATAGCTCAAATCCATTGTAACCAGGTTGTGTTTCTAGTCAAATACTCTGCATTCACATTTATTTTTAATAAGCCATCCTTTTTCCCTCACAGAGACATGCTTCAGGATGTGAGCCGAGCAGATCATAACATCTGTGTGTCTTCAGGGACGGTTGAGCACTCTCAAACAGGTACGGAGATATTTGTACTGCAATCTGGTTTTAAATCAATAGGTGTGTCAGCAGAGAAATTTACATGTTGTACTGAAAAACAAGAAGTTGCTGTGGTGGGAAATGAGGACACAGATAAAAACACGTGTGCTAACATGTGACTGCAATGTCAGCTTGACGTGTAATAAAGTGGTTATTTAAAGTCGCACAACATATGGTCAAACAGGTTAGTTATGAATATCGGGAAGTCTTATAATTTCATTTAGGAAGTTATTTATAGCTTTATCAAAACTACATTTCAGTTTAGTGTCGTGAAAGTCCACAAATATATTACATTGGAGATTTTATTATAATTTGATTAATATTTTGGGAAACATTTGCTCAGTCTATATATGTGTAATAGGAAGCTAACAACAGACTAGAAATAGCACAACGACTAGAAATGGAGGGAAACCGCTAACAATGGATAATGTGAAGCTAGCTGGTTAGTCTAGCTTAGCACAAAGAATAGAAATGGAGGGAAACCGCTAACAAGGGCTAATATGAAGCTAGCTGGTTAGTCTAGCTTAGCACAAAGACTAGAAATGGAGGGAAACCGCTAACAAGGGCTAATATGAAGCTAGCTGGTTAGGCTAGCTTAGCACAAAGACTAGAAATGGAAGGAAACCGCTAACAAGGGCTAGTATGAAGCTAGCTGGTTAGTTCAGCTTAGCACAAAGAATAGGAACAGAGATAAACTGCCTGCCCTGGTAATATGAAGCTAGCTGGTTAGCTTAGCTTAGCACAAAGAATAGGAACAGAGATAAACTGCCTGCCCTGGTAATATGAATCTAGCTGGTTAGCTTAGCTTAGTACACAGACTGGAAACGGAGATATACTGCCTACCTTGGTAATATGAAGCTAGCTGGTTAGCTTAGCACAAAGACTGGACAGAGATATAAACTGCTATCTGGTAGGTTTAGCTTAGCACAAAGACTGGAAAAGGATGGAAACTGCTAGTCGCTAAACTAAGCTAAGCTAAAAGGCTACTGGATTTATTTGTAACACACAGGAATGAGAGCGGATTTGATCTGTTATCTACCACTCTACAAAAAGTGGTTTTCTGCAACTTTACATCAGTAGATAGTCTGCATGTATTTCTACGCAACACAAAAAAGGAGGAAACTTTTGACTCTTTTTTCAGTGTATATCCTGGCAATACAACACAGTCTCACGGCATTTCGTGTTATTGTCACGAAATGAATCTATTGATTTCGCATTTTTTTCGTGTCACATGAAACGATTTTAAAAGCAATGTAAATAATAACAAATTTGAAGGAAAAAGAGATAAAAAAAAATACAGATTTCAGTATTCTGACACAGAACGATTTTAGAAGCAATGTATTTCTATTGGTAGTATGTTTCGTGCCTGCACCAAATAATAGCAAATTAGAAGGACATTTCTTTTAAAAAAAATACAGATTTCAGTATTCTGAGGCTCTGCCCCATTTATTTTCCTCGCGGACGGCAAAAAATCTTCGACATTATACAATTTAAAATAAAAGGGATAGGGTTAGGCTTAGGGTAAGATATTGAGTAAGAAAATGTTTTTATGAACCACACAGCTTCTGGTCTTCCAACACCCGACCGGACAAAAAGACGTGGTGCAGGCACGAAACATACTACCAATAGAAATACATTACAATACAATACAATCAATAGATTAAATTAATTTCGTGACTATAACACAAAATGCTGTGAGACTGGGTTGGGCATTAAGGCTGTAGTCTAGGCCGACTAACCAAATACTATTTTCTTTACTTTTGCCCCTTCCTTCCTGCAAGTTCTATATTTGTAAGGCGTTTCCGGGACATGTCTGTGCACTCAGATGTGAATATGACACACATTTGCAGCTCTGCCTTGACTGTCATCACGCACAGGAACACAATAGGCCTGTATTAGGATAACATAGATCTTTCTGTAGAAATGATCATACAGTAATATGCAAATACTTTGCGCATGTAATAACTGCCCTGCAAAACCTGTTGGAAATAATATCTCAAAGTATACAGAGCTTTACATATGTCCCTGCCTGATAAGCTTAGTGGGTGCAGGAAGGCAGTAAAATGTGTGTTTCGGAGAGGTGTGTGTGCGCCTATAATATCATACAATTTGACAAGTGTGTGCCTGCATAAATACTATTTTAATTTTAGACACTGAGAGAAAATCAATCACCTTCTCTCAACACATGCATATGTATCACCAAATGAATAGTATGATCTTCAAACACAACTCATTTAAGCTCGCCTACCTAAAGTGTTTTTTCTAAAGATACTCATACTACTCTTATACATACTTTAGCCTTATTTCTCTCCAATTAGATTTACAGTTTTTCTCTTCTGCCACTGCATCACGTCTTTCAGGCATACTAAATATTGCTATGTTTGTGTGGTGGATACTAAAGCCCCGGCCACACGAGGACGATAACGCAAACGGACCGCAATCGTCCACACGCAACAGGCACCAGAAACGGGGGCGGGGCTATTGCTTCAACGTTATAAGGAAATGATCGTATAGGCGTCCTCGTGTGGCCGGGGCTTAAGACATCTTATCTCAACGCATGCTTTAAATGATATGGGAAATTTGCAAAACAAATATCTGGCGCTTTCCAAGAAGTGTTTGTTATCTTGCTGAACATGCAATGTTTTGCCCTCTCCATGTCACTGCTATATTCAAATTTGATCCATGGTACCATATTTTGCTGCAGTTTAAAGAGCTTTAACCCCGTATTCTCTAAAATACTGAACAATGTAGTCCTGCTGATTATTCTCCCAGTGTAGAGATCATTTTGTTCTACAATTAACGCTTGAAATGATGAAGGCACTTACAGTACAAGTTAAAAGGTAGAACAAAATGTAAGTTTCATTTTTACCTCTTTACTCAATATTTTATAAACTTTGACTTTTCTACAAAACAAACTAAAATACTGACAACGAGGAATAGCTTTGGTACATAAACATGATAATAAATATGAAACAAAATCAAACTAAAAAGAAAGCAGGTAGGAATTTAAATTACCCTCTGATTCAGTTCTCTATTCTCCTAATCCTGTTTTAGTTTTCTTTTTTTATATATTGTAATATACACATTTTTACATATTTATTGTTAGACATTGTATTACAATGACAATTTTTATTTAAATATTTGCATTCAGATTTTTTAATTTTTTTTTACATTTCTACTTAAAATATTTATTTTAACTTTGTTTCTTTTATAGTATCTTTTTACTTTATTTACTCTTTAATTTTAAAATGGTAGAACTGTCACAAAATCCAATTTCTCCAACCCTTGGAGCAAAAAATATTCCGATAATTTTTCTAATTCTGAGTCTGAATGAAAATGTTTACTATTAATATGACTTTGCCCAACCTTTGCATGTAACTTGCACCTTGCATGCTTAAGGAGTTTCCAGTCAGCACACATGCTCTCATTCAAATAATTTCCTGGTTAAATAAATAAAGCTCAAAACAAACATCCTGCCTTGAAGCTAAACTCCCAATTGTGGAGGAAATTCTTAAGACAAACTGATAAATGATTCATGAACAAAGTTTTCTTTCGTTATATTTAATAAAGTAATAAAGAAAGTCAATATACAAGTGAAATCGATCTCAAATGTAGGAACAGAGCAGCTTCATCCTCAGAGGATAAAGAAGTTCTGCACCCAGAACACAGCTTACGGTCACACTATATAGAAGAGAGAAAACAGCCAACTTGTCCCACCCTCATCATCTAAACATCCCCACCATTCAACCATTCAACCCCCTCGTCCTTAACCATTTAAAACCCCCCTTTTACACTTCCTTTGCCCTCCAGAAATGTAAATCCTTAACATATGTCTCTGTTAAACACATACAAGACTAAAAATACAATGTAACGGTGTAAAAGGCAATCAGAGTATAAGATGATATGTTTTAAATGATTATATGTGTTCTCTTCTCAGTGAGTAAATATCCACCTGGAAGAGACGATGTGACGAAGAGCATCGAACTCCCTCTGAACTCCAAATACTACTGCAGTGCCCAGTTTCATCTCATCAGGCCAGATACACCTGGATCCACCTGGAGAGAAACACCTCCTCGAGCCTGGAGGATTCTCCGGGCCTCCTGCTGATCCCCAGGATGAGTCCGGAGCAGGAGGGCAGGCACAGGTGTGTGTCGGAGGAGAGGGGGTACACCCGAGTGCTGGCTGACTACACACTGCAGCTGGAGAACAGAGCGGGGGTCAAAAAGTCAACATCTCTGCTGCTGGGGCTCTGTGTGACCGCCGCGCTGATCCAGAGTCTGTCCTGTTAGTCCTCAGGTATTATACTGGAGTAGCAATACAGTCCTGTATTCAAAACCTTAGAAAACAGGTATTAGCTTAGAAAAATACCAAAAAGTACATTACATTTTATTGGATATAATTACTAATTTGTTCTCTTGGTAAAAGTGGGGTTTATTTCACATTATCTACTGCTAATGTAGATCTCTAAACCCTCAGATATTCGACCGGAGTAGCAATAATACAGAGTTAAAGTCCTGCATTCAAAACCTTGAAAAAAAGATTAAAAAAAAGACTTCAAGTAACAAAAATAAATTTGGTTAATTGCAGAATCATATACATTTTATTGGATTAGAATTACTCTTTTGTTGTCTGACCGCCGCTCTGATCCAGAGTCTGTCCTGTTAGACCTCAGATATTATACTTCAGTAGCAATACTACAGAGTTATAACAAAAAAAGCAGTGGAGTAAAAAGTAGGAGCATAAAGTATTGTAGAAGAACCTCAAATGTGTACTTGAGTACACAACTGATCCGAATGCAAAGGCAATAAACGACACTTGAAGTTGCGGAAGATACGTAACCCCAAATTGCTCCGTTAGGTGTGTGTGTGTGTGTGTGTGTGTGTGTGTGTGTGTGAATGCTGACGTGTAGTTGCAAAAGACTAGAAAAGTTATTAAAAAATATGCAATCCATTTACTTCAGGTACAAATGATCATTAATAGGAAAACCCTTCATTGTATTCCTTAATTAAGTCCTAAAAACATTTGTTTTATGTAATTTCATTAACAATTAGTGCCTTAGTGCAGTAGACGTAGTTTATGACAACTGATGTCTAACAAACAATCTTCTGTATTGATTGTACAAATGATAAAAGCCCAAATCTAGCCTGTTGATAGTTAGCCTTTCAATTACTATTTTGTGGAGAAACATGTTTAGAAAATGTGCCTTAGAGCTGAGATGTATGTAATTTATCTGAATCCTGAGTGTGTGTGTGTGTGCAGCTGAAAACTAGCACTTTTTCGTGTGTTTACCTTAACGAGGATAAATAATATTGCTTAATTTAAACTAAACTTCTTGATTCCGTCCTAAAAGCAATTTGCAAAACGGCACACGTCTCGGTGACGTTACCTCGTGAGTATTGTTACAATAACATAACCAAAGATGGTGTATACAATAATTATAACGTTAATGCTTTTGCTTGCTTTAGTCACCAGAACATCGAACATTTGAAATCATAGAAATGAATACAATGAAATGTATCTGTTACACTTTAAAGCTGTGAAATACAAATTGAGAAAGACTGAAATCTTTGAATTAGGAAATACATTTAAGTGGAAGATTAGGCAACTGGTTACAAATCTAAACTGTGTCAGAAATAAATAAAACCCAAGCGTTTCATATTATTTTTCCGTAAAACAGTTTGCTATATGCCTGTCAGGTTGCCTGAAACATGTTGAACCAGAGTCAGGGTACCTTTGATAGTCCGATGATGTATTGCTTGAGCAGTTATTTAGAAATAATTTACCAACAATTAAAGATCCGTTTCCTGATTAATGTGAAAGTCTGTCCATGCTGTAATATCCTGTCTTGCAATCTACCTCACACTACATTCATTGTTTCGACATTTTGTGTTTGTCGAGAGAAGCGGTTAGCACTTTATTTTCTTATTACAAATATGTGTGTTTAATATAAGAGTCTGAAGCTTCAGTTGATTAAAATCCACAGGGTAGTTTTAGTTATAAGAACGAAAAAAACCACAACCAGCATTTGGTTTTATGGTCAGATTTCAGCCGAATAATGAAGCAATAGATATTTTCCATACGTTTCTGTGTTTAAAATGCCATTTGGTTTATATTTAATTGTAGAGGCTGCAACAGATGGCGTACATGTTGATCTGTACAAATACACAAGCTTTGCATCTAATCTACTTTTGTAAAGAAATTATAAATAAAAACCTGTTCCGTACAAGTGCATTGTTCCTTTTTCTTGTCAATGCAAATGCTTGACTGTAAGTGACATCAGTTCCTTAAATAAAAAGGAAACAGATGTGAAACTACACCACGCTTGGCCTCCTCCCACATGTACACTGTCACATGAACCCTGAAACTCAAACAGGCACTACCCTTCCTAAGAAATAGAAGATAGAAAGATAAAACTGGTGTGTCCAGATCCATGACTGGGAAAACAAAGAAAGAGTTGATTCATTTGCATTGTGATATTTCCTGGTGATCACAGTCATGTGATCGTGGGGAAGTTGTCATGTCATAATCCCGTGAGTATTATTTGTATATCATTTATAGATATAAAAACTTCCCACAACCAGAATAACTCATTAAAAAAAGGGTGAAATAAAAAATGTAGATCCTCGAGGTGTGGGGAACTTGCTGGACTTGTGACACAGAAACCTGTTATAGTACTCATTGAGAAGAAGTGGAAATTAATGTTTGTTTCTTCTTATAGGAAGTTCACGTTAAGGGGATGTGAAAAAGTTCAGTGTTGCAAAAATGTTTTCAAACGTCAAACACGTTTGTTGCAACACGTTAAAGGGGCCCTATTACATTCATTTTCAGGATGATATCAGTATAGTGTCTCTACTTTAAAGAGTCCTCTCCTGCTGATGTTCAGGTGTATATCAGCATGTAGTGTCTCTACTTTAAAGAGTCCTCTCCTGCTGATGTTCAGGTGTATATCAGTATGTAGTGTCTCTACTTTAAAGAGTCCTCTCCTGCTGATGTTCAGCTGTATATCAGTATGTAGTGTCTCTACCTTAAAGAGTCCTCTCCTGCTGATGTTCAGGTGTATATCAGTATGTAGTGTCTCTACTTTAAAGAGTCTTCTCCTGCTGATGTTCAGGTGTATATCAGTATGTAGTGTCTCTACTTTAAAGAGTCCTCTCCTGCTGATGTTCAGGTGTATATCAGTATGTAGTGTCTCTACTTTAAAGAGTCCTCTCCTGCTGATGTTCAGGTGTATATCAGTATGTAGAGTCTCTACTTTAAAGAGTCCTCTCAGGTGTATATCAGTATGTAGTGTCTCTACTTTAAAGAGTCCTCTCCTGCTGATGTTCAGGTGTATATCAGTATGTAGTGTCTCTACTTTAAAGAGTCCTCTCCTGCTGATGTTCAGGTGTATATCAGTATGTAGTGTGTCTACTTTAAAGAGTCCTCTCCTGCTGATGCGCGTGTGTAGGAGAGAAACTCCCTCTGGAGGGAACACACAAACCTATAGAACAAACTACAGGAACCACAAAAAGCGTGATAGCATCTCTTTAAAGGAGAAATAAAGCAAACACACATGGGAATAAGATATAAAGTAAAACTTTATCATGACATACAAGTTTAAAGCCCTGAGAACCATATCTTTATATTACTAATATGAACAAAACTGAATGTGTGAAAACCACTTTGGAAAAGTGCTCCTCTTAAATACAATCAGCACAAACCAGTTTTTACAAGCATTCGTTGTTTTGTCCTATTTTTTTTTGTTTGCTTTAATCAAAGAGAAAACTATAATATCAGTAATATCATTATTACCATGTCCATAATAATAATGTCAGTACAAAAATATGCACAAACCCCACAGTTGAATTAATATACGGAGCATTGTACAAGCCAAAAACAACAACATAAAATTGATAAATGAGGTATTCGATAACCACTTGCATATGCGCCTGTTTTTACACAGATCAGGTTAGTTTCTTTTTTAAACAATTTAAAACTGAATCAACTCCAAAATCATCTGAGAGACAAAAGGTTCTGCAGACTTCCAACTTCACAGCTTCCTGAGTGACGAGACCTCGCCTACAGTTACTGACGACACAAATCCTAAAAATGCAAAAAATAAAATAAAATCAACGTTGCATTCGGCGAAGTGACCGCAGTTTCCGTCGTCCCTCAACGGAGCTTCAAATATCCAACGAAACAGTGACTGCAGCCCACTGCCCTGAGGTATTGTGGTATGACGAGGTAGGGGCGGTCTCTATTAGACACACACACACACACACACACACACACACACACACACACACACACACACACACACACACACACACACACACACACACACACACACACACACACACACACACACAGGTTGCAAGAGCTCGTTAAGTGAGGAAAAGATAACGACCAACCTCAAAAAGAGCTAAATGCATGATTGAAAAGGAGAAAACGTCCCATATTTCTGTTAAAGATGTCATTACAAGTCTTATTTCTGAGCATGTATCTCCTCCTGTGATATCATCAGAGTGGCACCGAACTCCTGAACTGTATTACATGTCATTGGGATACTTAACATGTTAAAACTGCAACTGCATACACAACCTGTTTGCACACACACACACACACACACACACACACACACACACACACACACACACACACACACACACACACACACACACACACACACACACACACACACACACACACACACACACACACACACACACACACACACACACACACAGACGCATACAAAGGCAGTGAAGCTACACTATCAAACGGTCATTGCTTCGACTAAAGCAGATGCAACAGAAAGCCTGGACTTAGAAACAACAACATGTTTCAGTAACACAGCCTTGAAAGCATCTTACTGGAAACTAAAGGTCCACCAGGACAAAAAAACAAAACATGAATAAATAGCAAAACTCACCAACAGCATGGCGTCTGATTGTATTGAAAAATAAAAACTCTCCGAAGGATTAAGCTTGAAGAGAAAGACGTTTTTGTTTAGTTAAAAACTGACCGGATCTCACCTGCAACTACGTTAAGGCAGCATCTACAGTTCCTCACCTTTTATAAAATACAGCTCTGTGTCATACAGGGAGGGGGCTTTGAAGCGAAACACCAGGAGGATTTCCTCAAACCCTCAAACTGTGATCTGCACTGCAAACATCTGCCACACCGGACACCGAATGATTCAAAAAGTCTAATAAAAAGCAACAAGGCTGCCCCCCTCGGATCCCTCCGGGCCAGAAGAGGTTTCCAAACGGGTAAAATGCCTCACATTCAACACAGATAAAGCTAGAAAATTCATTTGTCATCCTTTGGGGTGTTTTAAAAATGCAAGAAATTGACTTTAAAGGGAGAAAACACCTTACAATTTGAGGGAAATAATCCATCTGTTTCTGGATTATTGGGAAGTGGGGGGTTTAATAAAGGGCCCACGCTTGGTGTTGTGTTAATAAACAGCCAATAAATGTAAAGGATTAAATTAAAAGGGACTATAACCTTAAATATCTGTACACATAATCAGATTTTGAGTCTAATTTCTTATTTTTTTTTCATATTTTATATCATCAACTCATGCCGTAAAATGTCAAACAAGAGAATTTACTTCCTCGCTTTTTTCCAGAACTCAAAATCAGATTAAATGAGATTAAATGTTTTTTTTACAGACTTTGAACTGCCTTTTTTTGGGGGGAGGAGGGGCAGGATTGATGAAGAGGAGCGACCTTGGCTAGTCTTTGGTTTCTAGCTGTGCAATAACCAGAGGATCAGGCTGTTCAGAAACACTGGTCACATGATTGTACACATGCATATCGATTCTGCGCTGAAAAGAGACGCCTCTAACGTTACATTTAAGGTTAAACGGTCGATTGTTTTTTTGTTTTCTCTATGACCCCTGCGACCTTGTTGACAATCCTTACAAATCTACACACAGCGTGTCGGCGAGGAACTCTTTTTCCTCTTTCCCTGAAAAATGAAATGCAGATATATCACTCTTCTCAGACTCGAGGAACCAAAAAAAGAAAAAAGGAAAGCAAGCATTTAAAAACAAGTTATTACAAGCGAACACAGGAGGAGAGACGGCGAACCGTCCCACCGTCTGTTTGTCCCCAAAAAACCAGCAGCAGCGTCGTCATTTCAGGGAGGATCTCCGAAGATTTCCGAGGTTTTCTGAGGTTTTCCGTTCGGCGTCAAGTCTTGTTGGCCTCGCAGCCGTTCTGAGGTATGTAGTGTAGCTCTCCTTTTGAGAGAGTCTGATGAGGTATTCCTGAACATGTGCATTTCTCCAGGTATGAATCCCTTTTTTTTTGTTAAATGAACTGCTTCCTGAGAGAGTCGCCCTCCGTAAAGAGAACTATTGTCGGATTGACATTCAGCATTTTGTGGTCAAGAGGAAGGGTACGATGGGGGGGCAACACACCTGATTTTGTTATGCAACACAAGCAGGAAAAGGTGGAGACGTTCGCTCTGCTGTGTTTGAGTTGATGTTCCCCCACATTTGTGCGCTACATGTTTAAAGACAGTTTGTAAAGCAGTAAACTGAATTCAGGTGGATTCAAAGATCCACTGTGAGTGAGTCCGGTGAATCCTGAGGGATCTGATCTGAGGCTATGAAGGTTTCTATCGTGCTGATCCACAGCAACAGTGTGTGTTTAGACCCGAGTTGTTTGGAGGTCGCAGTGAGAGTTTACCCGACTTCCCCTGATTGCAACTAGGTTCAAAAACAATATAAAAATAAAGTTGATTCAGGTTAAATATACTACAGCTCCTGAGGTAAAGACACCACTGCAGGTTACTTGATTTGAGGTATGTAAAAAGAGAAAACTTAAAAACAAAATCATTCTAAAAACACAAAATCAAAAAAAAAAAGACGACAAAATGGCAACAAAACAAAAACCGTTCCTAAGATAAAACTTTTCAAGTTCAGTTTTGACGACACCTGTCAGTGGGTTTTGGCTGAGCTGATTGTGTTTAGCATGTAGGATTAGCGTGTGTGTGAGTGTGTGTGAGTGTGTGTGTGTGTGTGTTTGTAGTGTAGTGCGTGTATGTGTAAGATGCATAGCTCTCGCTTCTGTGTTCCTGATTGGACAGCCAAGAGGTGGACAGGTTGATGAGGTATTTGTTGTGCAACAGTTTGTTTTTCGTAGCGGTTTTTTCTCATTTTACTGAATTTTCTTGCAGGCGGGAGTTATGGCGACCCGTTTGGGGGGGCCTCGGCGGAGCTAGGACCCTTAGAGGAGGAGGAGGAGGAGGCGGGGCTTAGGGTCTGAGGGATGGAGAAGCTGCTGCTGGGGCCGGCCGGGGGGGCTGACATCGGGGGGGTCAAACCGGACTTCTGGGCAAACAGGGTTCCTGTGAGGCGAGGAGAACAGTTTTAACACACGGCAATTAAAAGGGCTCTACAGAACACATTAAAGGTCTCCTATTAGACTGTTTCTAGGCATATATTATAGGTCTCAGATATATAAAAAACAGGGGGAAACACTTTTAACACAAGGAAAGTGAGAAGCATTTAGATGACATGTTCATTCACAAACATAAAGGGAAACATCATGACATAACCATGGAGCCTCTAGGATCGTTATATCATTCGCACAATATATTATGTTTGATGGTCATTGCGCTGTCAACTTGCTAAAGAACCACATTGTGAAAGAACGGTACACTTAGGGATTTCTTGCGGTCAGATTGCTGATCCCAATTAAAGATTTAAAAATATAAGTAAAGGGTCTGGAGACTCAAATCTTCCTCAGCTGTTCCATGGCTTGTTGTGCTGTACCATGTGTAGTTATACTGTATTAATGTTTACATATATGTTACCTACAATACTGTATGTTTTACAATTGTCTGGTAATTGCTCGGTTGTAAATAAGATTTTATAATCTCAACGGGACATACCTGGTTAAATAAAAGTTAAAAAGAAAATTATTTAGTTCAAAGAGAGTAAAACCAGTGGCTTTTGGTGATTTTCAATTCCACTTTAACTGGTGTTTAGTTGTATTTCAGCAGTAAACTGAAAACACCACATCTGGTGATCATAGCACACTTAAATATCTGTTTCTATAGCAAATACTATTGTTTCCGCAGTATTCAACAGCATTACATACTCCTCTAATACCAACCTGAGTAGATTGTGCCATTGACCTCCACTGAGACGGTGATGCTGGCGTTCCCATTGGTCGAGATGCTCAGAGACATGTCCTGCTGCTTCTCTTCTGCACAAACAAAAGGATGTTTTAGAGCAGTGTTTCGTGAGCATACTGTGGTCTGTGAGTATACTGTGGTCCGTGAGTATACTGTGGTCCGTGAGTATACTGTGGTCTGTGAGTATACTGTGGTCCGTGAGTATACTGTGGTCCGTGAGTATACTGTGGTCCGTGAGCATACTGTGGTCCGTGAGCATACTGTGGTCCGTGAGCATACTGTGGTCCGTGAGCATACTGTGGTCCGTGAGCATACTGTGGTCCGTGAGTATATTGGTAACATTTCAGATTTGAAATACATAAATAATAAGTCATTCTCAAATTGTTTAAAAATGACCTGTATAGGTGGCAGCAGAGACACGCAGTCAGTGAGTGCGTAAACAATGCTAAATAAATGGAACAGTGTAAATAATTAACTTGTGTTTAATGTTGAATTCATGTTAGATGACACTATGAAAACCTTTGACCCTGGTCCTCACTGACCTCTGCTGGTGATGGTGGGGTTTACCTGAAGAGCAGTGTATCAATCAACATTGTTTAGGGGCAGCTGGTTAGTGTTAGATGTAAGGTATTTATGTGGATATACCGCCCTCTGTCGCACTTTTAAGAATTGCAACTAGTCAAACCAACACCTGAGTGAACCAGTTCTAACAGAGGAGGTTTTAATCAAGTGTCATTGATCAAACTAGATAACTTTTAGGTGAAAGTGTTGGAGATATTTGCTGTACTGATGTCTGCTTTCTCTCCAACATAATGGAGTTAGCTGACACTTTGATAATGGTGCTCAAAGCGCCAAAACAAAACTGTATATTTTCCAGAAATCATGAGACCTGTTTGTGAGTAGTTTCATGTAGGAACTACTTTCTTTGCAGCGTATCACTGCGCCGAAAGGAGTGATATCTCCAGGCTAAAAACTGCTATTTTCTGCCGTTCATGCTTAAAAAAACGTTGTTAAATGGGAGACATTTCGACAACGGACACAAAATAAAAAAAGTTCATTGATAACTAGAACATAAGGATCTCAAATAATGAGAAACTTATAAAAAAAAAAGAGACTGGGCCTTTGCCCCCGATCAGACTTGCTCACACTTTGCCTGGTGATGACACTATGATTATGGTGCTCTATCAGAATCAGAACCAGGTCAAATTCCTCGTACGTGTCAACCTACCTGCATGAACGGCAGAAAATAGCAGTTTTTAGCCTGGAGATATCACTCCTTTCGGCGCAGTGATACGCTGCATTTTAACATTAAAACACATTTTGACACTCCAATCCTCACTGACCTCTGGCTGTGATGTTGGGGTTTCCCAGGCGCAGGTTGAGGGGCATCTGAGAGGCCATGGCCAGCAGGTTGTGTTGGAAGGCCTGCTGCATGAGGCGCTGCTGCTCCTCCGCCATGCGCCGGGCCATCTTCCTCTCTGGACCCTCCCCCCCGCCCGGCTCCAGCTTCTCCCGCAGCTGCTCCAGAGTGGCGGCTCTCGCCAGGCCGGAGACCTGAGGGTGCCCGAGGGCTAGAGCCATGGAGGGGCGGCCCGCCAGCATGGAGGGGGGCAGGTGGTCCTCTGAGGAGAGAGGAGAGAGGAGAGAGGAGAGAAGAGCAATATGAGATAAGATAATCCCAATTTGGAGATATGTCTAATTGTGATTATTTTGACTGATATTGCAATTGCGATATGATTAATAGTATTAGATCAGGATTAGAATTTGTTTATTATTTCTGCCCGCCAGCATGGAGGGGGGCAGGTGGTCTTCTGGAGGAGAGGGGGTGTGTACATAGCTACAGTGTCAATGAAAATGTTAGGTCACAGGCTCCTCCAACAGTGCAACACAATAACACAGACAGTAATACAAATAACATAGAATAGAAATAGTAATAAAATAGAACAGAAATAGTAAGGCACAATATAAGATAAGAAGTATTAGAATTTGTTTATTAATTCTGCCCGCCAGCATGGGGGGGGCAGGTGGTCCTCTGAGGAGAGAGAAACATGGAGGGATGCTTTAGTCTGTGCACTGAGAGTACATTCTCCTATTATACCATTCGTAGGCATATGTTATAGGTCTCAGATATATACAAATATATAAAAAACATGTCTATGAAGTGTTTTGCTCAAAATACCAAACAGATCACCCATTGTAGCCTCATACCCCTCTATTTCACTTCCTGTGACTAAAGTGATGACTCTGGGTCCGTAGCTTTAAAAAAAAAAAAAAAAAAGAGAGAGGAGAGAGGAGAGCTCATGAGGAGAATTCTACCGGCAGAAACTTAGCTAAACGCTGCCGTGATTAAACGCTTTTTCTCTCTCAGGTTTACCACAAGGTGAGTTTCTTTTTATTTCCTGATTTTTCATCACATACAATTACATTTTAATTTTCCGAGGACGATATCTCTACAATTAAAATACTCCCAATGAATGAGTTGCAATGGACTTCTTACACCACTAGCATAGAATAACTTCCCTCACTTTCAATACAAACTAAACAGATCTGATGAGTGACGTGTGCAAAAGCAGTCCCACATCAACAGTGACTGGATTCAGTCAAACAGTCCTTTTTAAAACACCCCCCACTTTACTCACACTTGGATTAGGACTACTGTTTGTTTTCTGATTTTGTGTAAAGCGTCTTTGAGCACTGGGAAAAGCGCTATAAAAGTTAAATGTATTATTATTATTATTATTATTAAAACACAGGCCATCCCACGAGGGTCCGGCACACATAATGACCGTCATCAACGCTCAGCTTCAAAGCTCATAAAGTGTGGGAACCATGTCATTAATGAGGAGGGGAAAAGGTGAGGGCTCTCTGCAGCCTGGGGGGAAACATGGACTCTAAAAACACCTGGATGGAACACACACACACACACACACACACACACACACACACACACACACACCACCACACACACACACACACACACACACACACACACACACACACACACACACACACACACACACACACACACACACACACACACACACACACACACACACTGATGTGGGGGAGAGGCATGATATGTTGCGAGAATGTAATACGCAAATGTAACAGCACACTCCCATACCAACATTCCTGCATACACTGCCATACTGACACACACACACACACACACACACACACACACACACACACACACACACACACACACACACACACACACACACACACACACACACCACACACACAAATTTGACAAAAAAGCAGCAGGTGCTCAGATGAAGAGTATTCTGGTCTGTCGTCAGGGACTATATATATAATGCCTTTAAATGCTTGTTAATCATGCTGATAGAGTTTAAAAAAAAGTGCTTTTAAATCATTAAAGGGACAGTGCACGCCAAAATCAGAATATATATCTTCTATTTTACCTGTAGAGGTTGTTATCAATCACGATGGTTTGTTAGTGTTATATTTAAAGTATTTATGTGGATATAACGCCCTCTGTCGCACAACTACAACTAGTCAAACCAACACCTGAGTGAACCAGTACTAACAGATGAGGTTTTATGTTTACCCTTAAATCCAAAACGTACTTATTTTCTGTGTTATTTATCAAACTAGATAGCTTTTTGGTGGAAGTGTTGGAGATATTTGCTGTACTGATGTCTGCTTTCTCTCCAACATAATGGAGTTAGATGACACTTTGATTATGGTGCTCAAAGTGCCAAAACAAAACTTAGAACAAGTGTATATTTTCCAGAAATCATGAGACCTTTTTGTGAGCAGTTTCAAGTAGGAACTACTTTCTTTCCAGCGTATCACTGCGCCGAAAGTAGTGATATCTCCAGGCTCGCTCTTTGAGGGGTATCGTTTTGAAGGGAAAATAGTTCCTACTTAAAAATGCTCCCAACAAACTTAGTGGCTTATTATTGTATGTCAGTAAAAACAAAATTACTTTAATCAGATGAAAAAACAGCAAAGAAAAACAGATATTAAGTGTTGCAGCTCTTTTGACATTAAATACTTAATAATAATGTGTTATTCATAATGTAAATATAACATGTTTTAATATCGTCTATACTTAATGATCTAGTAAAAAACATTTTGTTTTATTTAATGTCTCTTTAAAACTAAAGCCTTATCTGTAGGAACAGTTTTTTAATTCACGTGTGTGTCCACCAGAGGGCAGTGTTCCCCTTTAAACACTCCCAGCACATCTGTAACACCGGTTTAATCTGACCAGTACAGAGAGGCTTCATTATGTGTCGTACATATTTACCCAGATAAATGTAACCTCCGCAGATTTAGAGAGGGTTTCTGAACATGTCCGTATATCTGAGAGCCGCCTGTTTACTTACAGGTTATTTAAGGCAGGTTATTTTAGAAGGAAACCCCAACACCTCATTAGTTTAGTTATTTAGATTTCATGACTAATCGTTTAGTGTTTAAAATGTCCACTTGTGTGATTAGTAGCATTTCCGTCTCTTTAGCTGCTAGACGTTTCTACATCCACAGCTTCATGGCTCCTACCTTTCTTCATTAGGATGAGTATCTTTAAGCCAAAGGTTACAGGTTAGTCTTCATGGCTCCTACCTTTCTTCATAGCGTGTCCCGGGGAGACCTGCATGCCGTTGAGCGCGGCCAGGCTGCCCAGGTGCATCTTGGGAGGAGAGAGGATGTGCGGCGCGGTGCTCGGGGAGGGGGAGAAGCGGAAGAGGCTGCTGCTGTAACTCGGACGCCGGCCTTCACGTCTGTTGCTGTCGATGGCAGCCTGAAGCTCACCTGGAGAACTGAGACCCTTCCTCTCACACTCAAACGGGTACAAGTACTTCATGTACCTGAGGAGAGAAAACACAGAGAGGAAATACATCAGATCCCCAGGAAATACATCGGATCACCAGGAAATACATCAGATCACCAGGAAACATTCATATGGGAAGTATCAAAGGAGTATTTATGATGTTAAGGCATGACATACACTTTTATAAACTATATAAGCACATTTATGGAAGCCCATGTGTGTTTTTAATCAATATTATGACACACTTTTTCAAAATAGTCACTAAATATCTCAACAGAAATCAGAAACGTTCTTTTGAAACGTAATATTTTGAGATGATATGACTGATTTTGACAAGATATCTCATTGTTTTAAGATACTCCTTTATGATTTGACCAAGTCTTTCATTCATTTAGGACAGGGGTGTCAAACTCAATTTCATCACGGGCCACATTAGAATTATGGTTGCACTCAAAGGGCCGGTGGTAACTTCAAGACTATGTAAATATACATAGATAAATATATATAATATATATAAAATAATGTATTATTTTTACATTATTGCCTCTGCATTGGATTATTATCTGATAGGGTAATAACTTCATAATTAACTACGTCTGAAAAGCAGAAGTCTGGGGAAAATAATTTCAAGTCTCTTCAGTGTGCAGCCACAAAATTAGATGCATTGTGGGACATGTAGTTTATGGGCAACGTGCTTCTGTAAAGCGGCATGTAACCTTATAATAAACGTATTATAATCTTTGCAAGCTCTTGTGGGGCCACATAAAATGAAGTGGCGGGCCGGATTTGCCCCCCGGGCCTTGAGTTTGAAACCCCTGATTTAGGATATTTGGTAACCCTTTTTTCAAATGTCTCTAAATTTGTATCACATTTATCTTAATTTTGATCACATTTCTCTTAATTTGCGATATTATTTCATGATTTTAATCAGGTTTTTATATTTATTTCAAAGAAGACTCCCTTAAAGAACTGTATGATTTCAAGTTTCTTGGCAAAAACTACATTTAAAAGTAAAATCTGTACACATAATGATGATGTTATATTTATCATGGAGCTTGAATGCAACATAATGTAATGTTAGATTTAGTGACAATGCTTTTTCTTTCAGTTGTATTTAAGATACTTGGTCCTAATTTTGACTAAGTTCCTCAATCATTTGAAATTGTAAGTTATAATTTTTACACTTAGTCATTATTATTTATAAGTGTCTCATTATAAAGCCTTTCTTTAATGCTACTTTCATCTTGTTTATTTACTAGCGGGAATGGGCTAGAGGGAATGAGAGAAAGTTCTTATATTTGCTGTAAAACCTCTTGTGACATTCAGTACATCTAGAAACTGATTCCCTCTCTGTACCCAATCACATCTTTAATCCTGGCTGTGTTAATTTAAGTGGAGCTCTGATATAAGATGCTGTTTCCTGATGGTAATTTATTTATTCATTCATTTGGTTTCAAGGTGAGAGATTAGTTCCTCCTTGAGGTGCAAAATACGTCTGAGAGTTTTAATAAGTAGTTTACCAACAGAGGTGTACAACCAGATATCTTTAGATTGTTAAAGCGTGGATAAATTGCTTTATTGTCAGTGTAAAGATTTCCTTTTGAATTAAAAGAATTTCATCCTACAAAGAACCGTCTTTCATTTTATCCCTGCATGCAAAATCATTCTTTTACTTAATTTGACCATTTATTTATTATTTATTCTGATGATTATCCTGGCAAAAGTAATTCACAATATTATCCAAAACCCCTTACTAAATTGGTATTAAATGTATAAAATCTATATAATATGGCACTAAACATACTAGAATCAATCAAATAATTTAAAAAAATAATATTTTTATTGCATCATAGATAGGATCTTAATTTTAAAACAAATAAACAAATATAGACATTTGTTAATTACGGTTCTCAAAAACAATGGAGCGTGAGATGGGCCGGAGAATCGGAGTCGAAAAGTCGCTTTACCGCACCGTTGTGACGAAAAGAGAGCTGAGCCAGAAGGCAAAGCTCTCTGTCTACCGGGCCATTTTCGTTCCCACCCTCACCTATGGTCATGAAGGAAGGGTCATGACCGAAAGAACGAGATCGCGGATACAAGCGGCAGAGATGGGTTTTCTCCGCAGGGTGGCTGGCGTCTCCCTTAGGGATAAGGTGAGAAGTTCAGTCATCCGGGAGGGACTCGGAGTTGAACCGCTCCTCCTTTGCGTCGAAAGGAGCCAGTTGAGGTGGTTCGGGCACCTAGTAAGGATGCCACCTGGGCGCCTCCCTAGGGAGGTGTTCCAGGCACGTCCAGCTGGGAGGAGACCGAGGGGTAGACCTAGGACCAGGTGGAGGGATTATATCTCTTCGCTGGCCTGGGAGCGCCTTGGGATCCCCCAGTCAGAGCTGGTTGATGTGGCCAGGGAAAGGAAAGTTTGGGGCTCTCTGCTGGAACTGCTACCTCCGCGACCCGACCACGGATAAGCGGGAGAAGATGGATGGATGGATGGAAAAATAATGTTTCCGCCTTAAAAAGTAATATAAATATTGTGAGTCTTACTTAATAATTTCTGTATTTTTTTATTTCCCTACCTTAACAGCATTTTTAAGACAAAATGCAGTTATTTTGACTGTTTTCTTATACTCTAATCCACAATAAATTCCCCATGGTCCCACCCCTTAGTGTTAACTGTGTTTCCCTAATCCCTCACCCCTAATTATAGAAAACCGTTACCCCCATTGTATAAGTGACATTTCCAAAATCAGGTTACTCCAGAATGCCGACGGTAACCTTCTTATATGTAATAGCACAGGATTTAATGAGACACCTGGTATGACAATTGTGCAAGGACACGTTTTGTATGCTGAGTATACAGCTCTGGTATTTAAGAGCCAAAAAGTGAACATACTGTGTTGTGCATGCTGATAATGCTGGGATGGCAGATCAATAAGAGGCTAAGAGCAGCGTCCATTAGATAGAGCAACATTAAAAATACATAACGGATCATTAGTGCACCGGATAGAGAGGTGTAGAGAAGGATTTCCATCAAGATAGCAACGGGGATTTTAGTCGCGGTTTTTCTGTGCAATCTGTCGGTCAAACCCCACCTTAGTCATAGCGAACTCTGACCTAAATCACATCAATAAGTCTATAGGGATCAATGGGAGCTGTGTGTGATGTAATATACACACAGATTGGATGTGAAGAGGGAAGGAAACAAACCCGCATTTGTATAAACACACAGGCACGGGTTATTATTGACATTGCGGCTTATAACCAACACACACATGAATAAATATCCTCTCTCTCTCTCTCTCTCTCTCTCTCTCTCTCTCTCTCTCTCTCTCTCTCTCTCTCTCTCTCTCTCTCTCTCTCTCTCTCTCTCTCTCTCTCTCTCTCTCTCTCTCTCTCTCTCTCTCTCTCTCTCTCTCTCTCTCTCTCTCTCTCTCTCTCTCTCTCTCTCTCTCTCTCTCTCTCTCTCTCTCTCTCTCTCTCTCTCTCTCTCTCTCTCACATATATATATATATGGGATAAGGAACGTGCTTGTTTGCAGCTGAGAAGACACACACTTGAGATTCTTTATTTAGTTCACCGTAAATTAAATTAGCGCTTACGTAAGATTAACGTTAGATGGATAGGATGCTCATTGGGTGACGACTGCAGCCAATTAAGAGAATTTCATTGGTTGTTTTTTTTACATAAACAGGGAAACCGTAGCATTTGATACCAGAGTAAAACGATAACAATAAATCCTGTGGACTTTAATATACGTTATTTGTTAATACTGTTTGCTTCCTGATGGTTATAATTCACTTTTTCATATATCTTTGTAAACATCTGCCTTAAACTACTGTATCTTTTCAAGTAGAGAAAACTACAATTAAAAGGGCTTAAATGTGTCCAAATCATGATAAGGGTTTTTTTTACCTCTGCTCAAAACTCATTTTTACTGAGAACTCATCATTATGAAGGAACTTAATGTTAGATATTATACTTCATATATGTTATGTTTTGGAGTGTCCTATTCTTATTTCATTTCCGTTTTTGTTGTTCATTTTTTTATATTTCATTTAATTTTATAATGTTTTCATTGCATTTCTATATTTGCTTCTTTTGTACAATTGAACTCCTCTTACTGTGTACAGGTATGCAGCATCATACACCAAAACTAATTCATTGAATGCGTAAACTATCTTGGAAATAAAGCAGATTCTGGTTCTGTTAGCTAAGGCTGCTAACAGCTAATGGCTGACAGCTAACAGCTAACAGCTAGCATTAAGTAGCTTTCTCCTGCTGGTTTTATCTTTGATTTGTTGTTCACGATGTAGCATTAAAAGGGAAAAACACTACATATCGTTACTGGCTCGGCTCTGATGGTATCTTGTGAACTGTAGTATCGTCCCGTTTTCACATTTAGCATCGACCTGGTACTGAAGCATCAGTTTTTGTGACGTCCATGTACACATTTATTTTTATAATTGTTTTATTAAAGTTCTATATTTGCTTCTTTTTTTATAGCTAACAGCTAGCATTAGATAGCTTTCTCCTGCTGGTTTCATCACGGATTTGGTGTTCACGCTGTAACTTTACGAGGGAAACCAGGACACATCATTAGGGAGTTTACTACATTACCCTCGTCCCTGACTGCAGTACCGTCACGGTTTCAGATTTTTAGCATCGACTTGGTACCTAATCATCAGTTTTTGTGACGTCTCTACAAAAACTTGAAATCTTGCCGAGTATATTTGTCTAATATCTAGTCAGTATATGTCTCTACACCTGATATAAGACATCATAACTTCAGAAGTAAGTTTTTTGACAATGCATCATCTTGTTAAGTCAAAAAATCTTATTTTTAGTTGTTACATATTTATTGAAAATCACCAACTAACATCAGAAAACAGAAAACTTTTGAGCATTTGCGGCTTATATTGTAACAACATTTCATGATTCTGGTCAAATATAGTTCAACATTTGTTCTCCCAGATAATCACAAGATCTGATTTATCTAAATATCCCTTCTTATTTCAAGAAATCGTACCAAGCAAATTTTCACATTTTTGTACTTATTTCAAGTGAAAACAGATTGTTTTCATTATTGTTTAACTTGTTTTTGGAGCAGCATTTCTTCCAGCGTACTCACTAGCTAACAGCTAACAGCTAGCATCAAGTAGCTTTCTCCTGTGGGTTTTATCAAGGATTTGGTGTTCACCTGTAGCTTTCCAGGGAAACCAGGACATATCATTTGTGAGTTTATTATGAGTGCATTAGCCTCGGCCCTGACGGTAGTACTGGCACGTTTTCAGATTTTAGCATCGACCTGGTACCTAATCATCTGTTAACCACTGCATTTCCCCAGGGTGATTAATAAAGGTCCATCTTATCATCTTATCTTATCTGTTTTGTACATCCCTGTGCACATCTGAATACTCACTGTGTGCGCAGGGTGAAAGCAGCGCTGGTGATGGAGGTCGGCAGGTTGAGGCCCTTTGTGATTTCCCTCCAGATCTTCTTGTTGATCACCTCCACCAGGCCTCCCTTCTCCGTCACCAGCTTGTACAACATGTACAGATCCAGGACCTGCTTGGCCATAATTGGGATGCGATTGACCGGGGTTCCTATGGAAGAGAGGAAAAACCATAAATTAAATCAATAGGGCATATAAATCATACAGCTGAATCGCAATAGCTTCGAGGCGCACCATGAATGCATTGCAAAGTGCATTTGTGTATCACGTGTGCATGCATTTTTAAAATGAGACAGTCCCAATGGGAATGGAGCCCATAATGCTGACGATTCCTCAGACATATTGGCACCTAACACAGAAAATACATTTAAAGCCGCTGCTGTAGAAATGACCACGCAGGATGAAATCTAAATTATGCATTCATTCATCATTTTAAAGGTCTAGCTCAGCCACATCGTAGACTCTATGCATTACATCAATGCACACACACATTTCTTTTTGTATTACTGCACATATTCTTTTATTATTATTAGTAATATTATTAATAATGTTCAATAAATAACGTGCAATTACGTAATTACACTACGGTTTTTGCACTGCTAAATACTGTTAATATTACATGATGATGTGACCGTTGATGTGTGCTGTGTTTTGAATTGCTCTTTTTACGGCGCTGTTAGTGTACAGTCTTATTTTTATTGTGCTGCTGTGTTTATTGTATTTTTGTAACTCTGGCACAACAATTTCCTTCGGGATGAATCAAGTCTTATCTTATCTTGTATTTTATTCCATTCTATTTCAATGTAAATACTGCTATATTTTATTGTACTATATTTGTTATAATGTTTTCTTAAAATAGTTCTCTATCTGTGTTTTTAATTCCTGTTTTACTTTTATGTATGCACCACGACACCAAGTCAAATCCCTCGTACGTGTCAACCTACCCGCTTTAACCTTTATTAGAATTACATTTTGTATTACTATTATCTTTTTATTCTGTTGTACCTATATGTTCAAATTGTTTGATCGGGTTTTATATTGTTGCATCGACTCAGTCGTCTTGTCTGTCAGAGAGAAACCATTATTTATTATCATACCTTTAACCTCCTTGTGTCTATTAACCTGATCAAATGTTATATTTTGCTGCATGTACCTTTAAAGTTCTTAACAAATAATCTTTGTTTGTTTTTAACTTGAGTCCTTTTGTAAAAGCTGCACGTGTTGTATGAAAAGTGCTCCATAAATAAAGCTTCATTATTATGAATAAACCTGTTTCTGATTGTGATGAAAACGTGCCGTCAGGATGCTGCTAACCCCCCTGTGACGGCACGCCTGTTACATTTGGCTTGAAAACATATTAGCCCCGTTAAGGCAATCTGGCTTGACCTGGAAAAGGGGATTCACAACAACACAAAGCAAAGCGGATCTAGACTTTTGATACCGATGCATTAATCTTGTCAACAGCTTATCTGCAGTGAGGCTTGCAGGAAGGGGGGGGGGGGGGGGGGGGAACAATGACGAAAAGAAGGAGGAGGAGGGGCTGCAACTGAATAAAAAAGTGTGCAACAGTGTAAGCATGGAGAGGGAGGAGGGGAGTGGGGAGATTTTAATTATTACGTTTGTTTAAAAGTGCTGGAATGATTTCTTGATAGAAAAATACGAAGAATTTGATATTTTCTTAGTATTTTCTGACACTTTTAGATGAACAGAATCATTTTGGGAGATGAATCGACAATAATAAACCTTATTAGTGGCAGTACTACCTGAGGTGGGAAGTAGTGGAGTACAAATACTTTGTTACTGTACTTAAGTACATGTTTCTGGTATCAGTACTTTACTCCACTACTTATTTTTCTGACGACTTTTACTTTGACTTCTTACATTTAACCAAATACCTGTACTTTCTACTTCTTCCATGTTCCAAACAGGCTGGTTCCTTTAGTTTGAATGTGTGTTTGGTGGCGTGATCATTATTATTTAGAGTCATTGCGTGCCTATTGATTTGAACACGATCCGTGTATCCATCATTTCCTGGTCTTCTCTAAAGAAGAGGGACCAATGAAAACGTTGTCATGTTGCCGTTGTTCAGCATGGAAACATTCATTAGCTAACAATGACATTATTGTTCTATTAATATAAAGGGAGGTCAGGTACTCTTTAAAACAGCTGCTAGTTATGGGTACTTTTTACTGAAGTACATTTCAAAGTACTTTCTTTACTTTTACTTGAGTAAAGAAGTTTAGTCAGTACTTCTACTTTTACCAGAGTATTTTTAAACACGAGTATCTGTACTTCTACTTGAGTAAAGGATGTGTACTTTTGCCATCTCTGGGAGTTAGGATTGTGACGATCTGCTAATCCTCGGGCAGAAATGGGTGGGGGGGGGGGGTGCGCTATAATGAAGCCCATTTAGAGGATTGTGGCGAGTAAATCCACACTCCTCTGCTGTGGAGAGGCACAGATTTGTACTTTAATGCCGGCCAATCCCTCGGCCTCAGACTCATTAATGACTCGGCAAAATAGCAGTGTGATCAGGCCATGAAGATTAGCCCTGATTCATTTTCTTAAGTTAGCAACATGTCTGTAAGCCATGTACGAACACATGGACCTACATAAGGGCGCAGATCAGAGGCTGTGACTTGCTAAGAGCACTAATTAATAATTAGCGGAGGGCGGTGGAAATAGATTCATGTAAGAGTTAAGAGTCTTATGTTGTAAGATTGTGAATTGAATCAGAAATCTGTTTTACATGATCACTTTTTGTAGGGCTCTTTTTTAAACTTCTCTGATAATACATTTTATTTCAAAGCGCTTCATCAGGTGCTCATAAACAGCTAACATGTCACTGATACTCGCTGAGGATATTCATGCTTATTGTGAGTGTTTGTACGGCGATACACAATATATATATCACAGTGTTTGAAAAAGAGAATATATATTGCCAGTGATAGACACTAATCCAGTAAAATATGCCTTAAAAATGTCGTCTTTTGATGAAAAATAAGGAAAATACCTGTTCACTTTGTGTAAAATAATCAACAATACAATACTATATTTTTAATTGGCTCGTTTATGCGTAATAGAAAGGCTGCTAGTTTAAGCCTGACACTATTAGTTATGAAACAGGTATCAGTTTTATTGTCTTTTGTTTGTTATTCTTGGAGTATTTGGACATATATTCCAGTAAGAAATGTTGTGTAAGAGCTAGTTTAGCATTACTTAATATCCCCTTTTGTCATCGCCATACCCATTTGCACTGAACTGTGTTTGAATCGAATCGAGAGAGAGAGGAACACCTTTTTTTATATCGGCTGTTTTGTTAAAAGGTGTTGAAACTGAAGCTCTGCTCGCTGGAAAAAGCCTCTTTGTGCACGCTGAGAGATATAACCTGTTATTATAACGTGTCATTATGGAGTTTTTCTGCACTGGTGGGGGTTGTGAAAGCCGATGAGGCTGCGATATTGAACAATCATTGTTTGCCACAACAGTTTCCTCATTCTTCATGTTAGCGTTGCAACAATGGGATGTGAGAGGGTCGGGGGTTGCAGGATGAAGAGAAAAGGAACCTGAATACATTCAGACTGAGCAGAAGGTTCAAATACACGTAGCTATAAACCTTTAACCTGGGAAATCCACATCATAGCTTAAAAGCTGAAGTGCTACGAGTGTTTTTACGGGTGTACATGTTAGACCTGTTTTCAAAACTCGCACCGCAGCATGTTGACGGCGCTTAATAATAAATGTTTAGCTTGTTAAAGCTGCAGGAAATGCTGTTCTGGAAAATAGCGTCTTATCTTCTGAGCCAATTAACACTGAACAAAATAAGATGCCAGGACCCCAGATTGCTTTACAGATCGTTTGGATTATACACAGAGCAAGAGGAGAGGAGAGAAACTATTATATTTATATAGTTTTTAATATCTGTGTTCAATAGAAAGGAAATGATCAGCAACCTTTGTGGTGATCAATTGATCCTTTAGGTTGTTTTTTTATGCAAAAATGGCATAAAATACTGTTTTCAGCCTCTCAAAAATGATAATTCCCTGCTTTTCTCTGATTGATATTATACTAAAGTGCTTTTCTTAATAGTTGGAATGACAAAAACAAGATTTATTTGTTTTAGAGAAACTGATGGACATGTTTTACTTTTTAAAAAAAACATTTTTATGGACTGAACGATTAATGAAGATAATCTTTGGCAAATAATGAATAAGCACATCTGTTCAATGTCTCCTGTATTCCCATTTAGTAATCCACAACGTGACAATTACCCACAATCCTTTTGAAAGCAGTAGCAATTTGCAAAGTCATTTAGAGAATCAGATGTAAACCAAGGGACAAAACACAGAAGGATAGAAATCTGTGTAAAAAAGTGTAATGAGCGATAATAATAAGATGAACATATCTATATTTAGCGAATTAGGGAATACAATTCTAACCATTTCTAAGTTTGGACTAACAAACAAGACATTTAAATACATAACATTGTTTTTCGTTGTTGTTTTTTTCTATTTTCTGTAAGGTAATAGTCGAAATGTAACGTAGAAAACATTTGGTAATAATGGTTAGTAGCAGGACTGATGCTTAAGGTCAGGTCTGTTTTCACATTCAAGTGAAAATGACCCATAATCTTTTCAAACAAATATCATTTTTGAGAGAAGGGCTGCTCGCAGTTTCCAGAGTCAATGAAATATCATTTGAAACTGCGTTAACAATAAATACAAATGTGTCTGAATCGAATATAATCAGCAATACATGAATAGAAACACGTCCAGATCTCTAGTAAACAGCACATTTGGGTGTGAAATCCTCCCCAGTTTGATGTGGAAACAGTAAATGTTATTCTGAGGTGGATAATAGAAAACTAAAAGTCGACGGTTCTCCATCTGTGCGCAGTTTTCTAGAACCGATAAAAGCTCCAGGAATGTTTTGCTGCCGGTTATTTAATGCCGCGCCGGGACATCAATCCTGCATCAAACAATTAGTACAAGCCGAGGGTCAGAGATCAGCCAGGGGTTATTGATGTGTGAATTAAAGTGCAGGTCAGCAGGAAGCCATGTTTTCATTCAGCCGCACGCTAACAATGAGACACAACAAGCGAGACACAACAGAGTGACAGAACAGCAGTTAGTCGGGCTTTAATTCACGCCTCTATCACCGTCTGCTGTCAAATCACCTTTTAATGCGTTCACAAGAGCACAAAGAGAGGAGAAACCCTGACAGGATGAGTTCAAGAAGAGTGTGTGTGTAGAAAAGAGCTTTCTGTAACACTTTAGATTAAGGTACACTTATTCACCATCAACTAGTTGTTCATTAACATGTTAGAGTCAAACTAGTAGCTTATTTGTTATGAACAAGACATTAAAATAGGGAATTCTGAGTTAGAAATACCACATTTTGACACTTGTAGTTTCATGAATTGTTACATAAGAATAGATCATATTTGTTATTATGGGAGAACTACTATTCTTGAGGTACTGCTGCCTTATTACGCCCATATTGAACATATTAAAACCAAAACTCATCAACTAACTTACAATAAATAAGCACTAATTAGAGGGTTATTGAGGAAAAACTCTCAACTAATGGCTTCTTACTTGTAGAATACGGTCATGTAGAATAAGGCATTAATAAGTGTTTAATAAAGAGCCAATATACTGCTAATATGCATGTTAATGAACAGCTAGTTGGTGGTGAATATGTGTACCTTAATATAAAGGGTTACCGAGCTTTCTATACAGAATACCTTAAGGGTAGCAGAGGTGGTTTTGAAACCTAAAACAGCATTAATTATTCAACACTGGTGTCGCGTTTCAACAGGAAAGCTGCAGCGATTGGTCGACTGATTCAATTATCTATTTAAGAATAATCTGCACCTTTTTCAATAGTTATTATTCTAACTTGTCAACATGTCAGAACATACAGTTTTCAGCCTTTAAAATATGTAGATTAAATGGTTTGTTTTGTTTTATATCATCTCAAACTGAATCTCTTTGGGTTTTTTAACTTGGAAAACATTACATTTAAACACATAACCTTTTGATAGACCAAACAGGCAAGAAGAAAGGAGATTAAAATGATAAATGTCTGTTTAAAAATGCTGCACTCATTTATCCACGGAAAAATAAGAAGATTCTGCCTCAAATATGCTTTGGTCTGTTTCACATCATATTAAAAGTAGATATATTATGGTTTTTGGAGTGAAAATATAAGACTTGATGAATATTCTTGAGTGTTTTCTGACCTTTTCTACACCAAACATTATTGCAGAACAAATTGGCAGAGTATTTGATAATTAAAAATGTGTTGGTTGCAAAGTATAGGGTGTTACTTTCTTAAACGAGTCTACATGCAAGTAAAAAGGCAACCTTATACATCTGTTTTAGTTCATCCAAGGTTATATATATCTGGGTAAATGTTTATTACACACTATCTACACCCTTAGTACTGATTGGATCGACAAATGTGATATTTTCTTACTATTTTCTGACACTTTTAAGATAAACAGATACCGTTAGACTCATTTTGGAGATTAATCGTCAGTAACAAACCTTTTTAGTGGCAGCACTACCGTCTACATACGAAAGCGCTGGGAAGGAACCATTGATAAAGCTGTAATTGACCCAGAATCCCATTAGCAGCACTGGGGCAGTTAGTGAGAGAGAGATTTTCCTTTGGTGTCCAACATCTGTTCCAACTGGAGACATTTAGCTCTAACAGGCTTAATTACACCCGTCCAAAACATGCCTTTTGATCGCCGCCTCTCACCCCCTTTGCTGTTATAATTGTTCCCATTTCTACATGAATGCTCTCTTTGGAGAAAACTAGAGGTAAAACTGGATATCTTTGGGTTTTTAGGAGCCCCTCCCCACGCCCCTCTGAGAGATATTTGGTTAAAAAGAACACAATGGTGCTCTAGGAGGAGATTCAGGTGATAAGGTGGGGGGGGGGTTACCTTGGTTGGTGATTGGCTAATGGTTACAAAAGCCAACACATCGTAATGACATCATAAAGTGGCCAAAATCTGATCAGCTCATTTTCAGACAGGTTTTTATAGAAATGGATCAGGACAAAAAGAGAGAGAATCTTTGTTCCTGAAACTTTCAGAGTCTCTTTACACAGAGGGGACACATGTTGATGTAGAAGAGACATGAAGAAGAGGGGACACATGTTGATGTAGAAGAGACATGAAGAAGAGGGGACACATGTTGATGTAGAAGAGACATGAAGAAGAGGGGACACATGTTGATGTAGAAGAGACATGAAGAAGAGGGGACACATGTTGATGTAGAAGAGACATGAAGAAGAGGGGACAAATGTTGATGTAGAAGAGAGATGAACAAGTGGATTTTGCATAATAGGTGACCTTTAATGTCTTTAATTTTTGTGATTGCCTTGTGTTGAAAAGTGCTATATAAATAAACGTGCCTTGCCTTTGATGGGAGATATTTGGATTCTACTTCATAGCATTAGCAACATATCAGAAGTGGGCGAATCATTGGGTGATTCCTCCTCTCTGTAAAGCCCTGATTTGTCCACACGGCTGCTCTCTAATTGGCTGCAGGCTTCACCTCCCATCATGCTTTGCCCCGGACTGATTTCCCCCCAGGGACAGGGCCATCAGGAGCCGAGTGATTAATGGCACCAGGGGTCAGAGGTCGTTTTGGTGGGAAGTGCTGAGGCCCCTGAACCGCTCCCTAAATCCTTCCTGCGACTTCCAGAGAAACACAAGAGCCTTCAAACGGCTAGACTTCAAATGATAAGAGCGTCAGACGGAGGAAAAAGGGTTGGATGGGTACGATTTCTCAGGGAGTTCGATATATCATAACATTAACGCACATAAGCGCCTGTATGCCCATTTAGTTATCCACTAAGTACCCCAAGTACACACCTTTTCAAGCTTTTTTTTCTACTTTTAAATCGGGCTACTTGCTATTTTAAAAATCAAAATCAGCCTTCAAACGGCTAGACTTCAAATGATAAGATAGCGCGTCAGTCTGATAATAGCCGCTCCACATCATGGGAATAAATGTCACCTGTATTCCCATTTAGTTATCCACTAATTACCCCAAATAAAAATGTGTACTTTTAATCGGGCTACTGGCTATTTTAAAAGTCAAATCAAAATCAGCCTTCAAACGGATAGACTTGACATGATAAGACGGAGGAGGAAGAAGGGTTGGACGGGTTCGATTTCTGATATATCATTAATGCACATCATGGGAATAAATGTTATCTGTATTCCCATTTAATTATCCACTAATTACCCAAAATCCTTCAAAACAATTGATAATCACAACAGTTGCTGAATATTTGTCTGTAGATCAATGAGCCAACTGATCATTGCCGCCATCCCAGTTTACCATAAAAACTATTTAATGTCTTTAAATATCTTGCTTTTGTCATTCAAAACCTCTGAATGTGAGGGAAACTTCTGATCAATTGGAGTCAGGACTCAGAGAGACACGAGGAGAGCTGGAGCTTTGATGGAGTCAGGACTCAGAGAGACACGAGGAGAGCTGGAGCTTTGATGGAGTCAGGACTCAGAGAGACACGAGGAGAGCTGGAGCTTTGATGGAGTCAGGACTCAGAGAGACACGAGGAGAGCTGGAGCTTTGATGGCAAACACTGACTGTTTATTTGGAGCTTCGGCCGGAGAATTCACGAGACATGTCACGGGCAAGAGTTCTTCAGAATTGATGGTGGCATCTCTACCGTGTGGTCAGACCACGGTCTGACCACACGGTAGAGATGCCACCATCAATTCTGAAGATCTCTTCCCCAGACCCGTGTATTTAACTAGTTCAGAGAGAAGAATCAACATTGTGCAATAGATAGACTAAACAGCTGAGGACACTGAATCACATTTGTTGTCGCTTATGGCTCGGGGTCATCTACACCCCGAGAAGGATGTGTTCCAGGTGTCCCACAACAATAACAATAACAAACTGGTAACAACAACAAAATGCTAGGGCAGCCCCTCCTTAAGGGAGATAGCGGCTGCTCAAGGCTGGGCATCTGCGTCAGAGGGCGAAAGATGACATGCAGGGAAAATTATTCCCCAACACTTAAGACATTTACTTATTTACGATATAAATCCGATAGACGCATATTTGAGAGGCTGGAAACAGTATTTTATGCTGTTTTTACATAAAAACCTCATGGAATTCTCTAAACCATACTTGATCATCACAATCGTTGCCGAATATTTCTCTGTAGATTGATATTAATAACAGTTTTTATTTATATTCTACTGCTAATTGTCAACTTGATTGCAACTGGCTTTGATTTGACTTTTAAAATAGCAAGTAGCCGGACTTACTTTTTTTTGCTTGTAATCGGGCTACTTGCTAACGGCTAGACTTCAAATGATAAGATCAGACGGAGGAGGAAAAAGGTTGGACGTCGCTTATATTCCCACTTAATTATCCACCCCAAAATCCTTGTTTTCACTTTTAGTCCTGGTCCCTTCTCACTAACCCTAACCCTAGCTCAATAATAGGGTTTTAATGAGAATAACACCTTTACATGGGCAGCGCAGAGGGGCTCAAAATCGAGCACAGGTGTGTTCATTTAGCCCCCAAATAATGACAATAATGATTAAAATTCATTTTAAGGGGAACAAGTCTGATAAAAGGGTTAGTGGTAAGCATAGTGGGAATAAATGTTATCTGTATTCCCATTTAATTATCCACTAATTACCCCAAAACCCTTCAAAACAAACACACGTTTTCACACTTCTTTTTACTTTTTGTGTCCGGCTACTTGCTATTTTAAAAATCAAAATCAATCTCAATTTATATATATAGCACATTTAAAACCACCTCAGCTGACCAAAGTGCTGGAACAAATACAATATAGAATAACACGATGGGAGTAAAATAATAAAACAATAATTAAAAAGCACAATAACTACAAACATATAGAAATGTAAAAATGCCAGGTTCAACTAGTATTAAAAGTCATTTGCAATCAAGTTGACAAGTAGAACTAGAATATAAATTTAAAAACATTATTATTATCGATCTACAGAGAAATATTCAGCAACGATTGTGATAATCATTCATTGTTTAGTGAATTTCATGAGGTTTTTTTAATGAAGAAATGTCAGAAAAAATGCTTTTATCAGATTTATATAAATAAGTAAATATCTTAAGAGGTTTTGAATGTCAAAGCAAGATATTTAAAGACGTTCAATTGTTTTTTTGGTAAACTGGGATGGCGGCAATGATCAGTTGGCTCATTGATCTACAGACAAATATTCAGCAACTGTTGTGATTATCAATTAATCAATTAAAGAATTTAAAACGAACCATTTCTTGTTATTTTTAACTGCTTTGAACATGTTGCACCTCTTGTTAAATCTGCACAGCTCTCCACTTTAGATAGTATCTCTCATATTTTATTGTAATCTCACATATTTGTTCCAATAGTCTTAAATAGTACTTTTTTGCTACATAATCTTCTTTCTGTGTCTTTGTTCACACCGGGGACAGTTCCTCGTATATATGCACTTGGTAATAAAACCGATTCTGATATTTAAGCCTATATTTCGTGCGGATAATCAATACCCGATACACGCCGTCGCCTTTGATTTCCCAGCAGGGTAGAAATCCTTCACAGCATCCACACTAAAGGAGGATAATTCCCTCCGTTAACTCGACGCATCGACAATAAAACACGTTCATGCCAACTCAATCCTAACGGTGGAATGAGTAATCAAGTAAAAAGCCTTTCAAGCCATCATTTTCCAGGCTGGAGACCATTGATCAAAAGCAAAACGAGACGTCTGAATCGAACACTAACATTCCTAGTTGATGGTTTAAATATCTTGGATTGACAGATTCAATTTATTATGATCTAAAACAGAGAAAAGCAGCACATCTCCGTATTTGAGGGGCTAAAAACAGCATTCCTGCGATAAAACTTCAACAATATGCTCTTTCTGTTGATCGATCAGTCGACTAATTGTACTTTCTGGACCACATCCATGCTGTTTTCTCAAATAAATTATCCCGGGATCCCTTATCACACTACAGGAGATCGAGTCCTAGTCGATGGTTTAAATATCTTGGATTGACAGATAGTCACTTTATTATGATCTAAAACAGAGTAAAGCAGCACATCTCCGTATTCGAGGAGCATTTTTTGCAAGAAAACGTCAACAATATGCTCTTTCTCTCCAGCAATCAGTCAATTCATTGTTAAAACTCTATTGCAGAACTCTTCCTCTGTTCCAATTACAGTAAGTACATTTAATTTGCTTACTGGACCACATCCATGCTGTTTTCTCAATTAAACTGAGGTAAGGACATTATCGCTGGTGACACTACAGGAGATCGAGTCCCAGTCGATGGTATAAATATCTTGATAGTCACTTTATTATGATATAAAACAAAGAAAAGCAGCACATTGCCCACCTCTCGTGCAGCTTTCTATCTCAACGGGAGGAAAAGAGGAGAAAAAACAAGGTCGTTTCATGTGACCCCTGACCTATTTTTAGTAGGAAACAGCTGTTCACATTAAAGGGCCTCTATAATAAATCAATCGGGTGCCCGTGGCGCCAGTAGTGGTAAATCACAGATCGCTGACTTCACATCATGGGCATTTTTTAAATAATTAAGTGACAGACGGCCGTCCACAGGAAACAACACACAGGAAATTACCATTTCTTTTTACTGATCTCCCATTGGCTGGTGTGAGGTTTCACTATAAAATCTACATATGATCAGATAATAGTGGATTCACTCTTAATTTTTAGCATATTTTGTCCCTAAAGTTTGTCATTTTCTATTGAATTCAAGCAATTGTTGGGATATTCATGTTGCGTTTTATATAAAATGGTGGTTTTTAACATTATTCAGAGGCTTTAAATAAGCCCAATGAGTGATTGCACTATTTGTTATTTGTTATCCGTTGTGTTTGTGTATTATTAAATCGTGCAAAACCATTAATAACCAAACCAAAAAAGGAGGAGAGAAGGAAGCCATCTTGTTGTCTTTAGTTGGCGATTGATTATTTTATTTCGTCTTAATGTACATTATTTAATTTCATATTCTGTTCTTGTACATATCATATTCTATTTACACGTATATAGACTTCTTACACTATTTTGTATTTTTGTATTTTATTATATATGTTAAATAGTTGGAGGAGCTCAGGTCAGAAGAATTTCATTGCCATTTCTAAACTCTATTTGACAATACAACCTTTGAATCTTTGAACCTTGAATCTAAATGCCAGAGCAGAGACACACAGCAGGGTGGGAGAAACAACAGAGATAAATAAAGAAACAAAGCGAGGAAGAGGAGGCGTGTTTGCTGCCTTTAGGAGGGAAGGAAGGATGGATGGAGCGAAGGAAAAAGGGAATAAGGAAGGGGGGAGGAGCGTTAAGTGGCCAGCTGGAGAGAGACTGGATTAGTGAGGAAGGTGTCAGCCAACACAAACGACTGAGTCCTTTCAGAGCGAACACAGCTTTGAAATGACCGCCTCCACCAGCAGGGCGTCATCTCAAACTCTGATGACCATATTTAATATAACCATTATTTTCATTATCGAATCATCACTGTCAGGAAAACGTCAGAGAATAGTGAACAATGGCCATCTTGGTTCGTCAAAGGCGATGGTATAAATCCACCCATTCCTTGCACAATTAATGATCAATAAAGTACTTCTTATCTTATCTTAAATATCTTGGTTTGACAGATAGTCACTTTATTATGATCTAAAAGCAGCACGTCTCCGTATTTGAGGGGCTAAAAACAGCATTCTTGCGATAAAACTTCAACAATATGCTCTTTCTGTTGATCGATCAGTCGACTAATTGTACTTTCTGGACCACATCATGCTGTTTTCTCAAATAAATGTAAATATGGACATTTTCCCGGGTGACACTACGGGAGATTGTCCGTGTCAGAAGCGTTCCTGGTTGGTCGAGGCGAGGGATGTGACCCCCGACATGATTCAAATTACACAAAGCAGGCATGCATTTTGGATATAAACAACCAGGTCTTTTGCCCTTCCTTGAATGTGTCCGACACTTTTAGAGTCAACCCTTACGAACAAAAGTAGTCCCCAAATCTTGTTATTGACAATTTTGATATTCAGAGTCTGGTAAGTTTCCATAAAATAAGATAAGATGGAACTTTATTTATCCCCTAAGGGAAATTCGGGTGTTTAAAAAGTTACATGTGTTTGTATTTCGTTGGCCTCTTCTTGTAAATGACCCCTCATACCCTCAGATATTCATTTTCTTGTAGTTTAGCCACATCAAAAACAAACAGGTTAAAGTCCATTTGATAACTTGTTCAAATGAATCGGAAATGTGTGTCCCAACATGCATTGAAACCAGCAGAATAGTAACTTTCCAGACTGAAAAAAGCACATGATATATCTTACGAAAGAGAGTATTTCTGGTGGTCACAGTCTGGTAAATCTGTATAAAAAGGTTCATGTGTTTGTTTCTTCATTGGCCTTTTCTTTTTTCATATTAAGAGTCTGGTCAATCGCCACACAAAGTTACATGTGTTTGTATTTCGTTGGCCTCTTCTTGTAAATGACCCCTCATCATACCCTTAGATGTTTATTTTCTTTTAGTTTAGCGCCATCTGTGATCGAAACGTCAACATCAGACAGGGTCCATTTGATAACATGTTCTACCCAGAGTCAGAAACTCTAAATAAAAGCAGTAAAGACACTTTCCAGACTGAAAAAAGAACAAGATATATCTTCCGAAAGCACAAACTGCTCCAGTGAGTATTTCTGGTGGTCTTTCAAACAACCTAAACAGGTGTTATTCATGCTTTCCTTCAGGAATGACTGAAATATGTCAATACGGAGCAGAGACAAGTGTCTGGTCTCCACATGCTAAATGTTTACTTTACCCCTGGTTGTTTAGTTTTTAAACGTCGGGGCATATTGTCACGACCCTGCTCTGCTTCCAGCCATGTTTGTTTTATTTTTAATGCACGGCCAGGGACATAAAAGGTAAAAAAGCCTTGGAATTTGCTATCTATAGTCCAGGCAGAGCCACCACTCGCATGACGGACCAATTCATATCAAGTGTTCAGATACGTCCCCTCCACATAAGGGAAGTTAAATGTAACGTTACACTATAGATACATCGCTATTCTAAGCATGAAGCTAAAGCCACAGCTGATAGAGACACAGAGACACGGATAGAGGGGGACAGTTGTCTAATAAAGCCTATATAAGACAGCATTGTGGCTCGATATTATCTGAACAAGGGGTGTCCAAACTTTTTTCACTGAGGGCCACATACAGAAAAATATAATAAGGGCTGGGCCACTTACAGAGTTGAGGTTTTTTGCCTCGTAAGTTAAGTTATAAGTTAGCAAAATGTAGGTAAATTAGGCTCGATACATGGAAATGCTTTAAGAAACACAACCGCCTACATCCCAGCTCTCCAGAGGGTTTCATTTATCTTGTTAGCAACTCATTCCTTACAACAAAAGCCTCAGATTGATTATAATAAAGGGAAATATTAAGGGTTTAATTTAAGGGGCTTAAGTAATTAAGTTATTAGGCTTTTTTATTATCAACTTAGATTTGTTAGAAAATGTTCTCAACTTTAATGGACTGAATTTATTTGAAAAGTGGTCTTATTAACACATGAATACTACTGTATAATATATGTTTACATATATTTAAGAAGTACATTATAAGAAAAGCACAAGGTTCATGTTTCACTATACTTTTTTAATTTGCTGAGGGCCGATTCAAAATGGGCTGCAGTTTGGACGCCCCTGATCTATACAAACGACTGCATACGTTACATTCCCGTCATGTCAATAAAGTAATTAATGGGAATAGACGGAGGCAGAAGGGCGGAGAAAAGCCTCATTGATAAGAATAAGAAAACCCCTTTGTTTGTGAGGGTAAACTCAACAATACAAGACAGAATGAGTGATATTTTTCCATCTGCGGAGACGTTGTTACGACATTATCGCCATGGCATGATGTGACTAATCCAACAGCAGTGCAATAAAGAGATTAACCAAAGAGCACACAAAGCAAAGCACTGTGTATTCTCCTTCTGTGCAAATATATGACGAGGTAACTGTACGTATGTCGGATCAGATTAAAAACATGTTTTTAGCACACTTAACACACTGGAAACACTTAAACATGACTTTAATTAAGTGTATTATGTCAACAGATTTCACAAAACTGTACAAGGTTAGTTGAAACCTAACCCTAACCCTTTTATTTAAACTACATATTATTGCTTTCTACTAATACAGTTATGTGACATTTCTGGACATAATTAACACTTAATGAAAGTCAACGTTTAAGTGTTGTCCCTTTCATGAGCAGGTAAAGAAATAAACGTGTGACTTTTCTAGTAAATATCTCGATATGAGAGTCTCAATAATAAGAATAAATACTACAGCGGGGGAAAAAGCAAACAGTCGATGATTGATAAGTCGCATGAAGCTCTATTTACTCGGGGAACAGTGAGACGAGCTCCTTAGCGAGAATTATTATAGACAGCCGACAGTTTATTAAAGCAGCTGTCTTCTGTCCACCGTCAACTGCCTCAGTGTGAGGTGTAAAACATCACCAAACTGGCGTGGTGCCAAAAAACAAGCTGTAAATCTCACACTCACACACACACACACACACACAGCGTCAGACTGCAAATAATGACACTATTAGAACTTGAGTTACACGATTAGATTAGTTTTTTCCGGAGCAATTTGGCGGTAAATCTTTGCCGGGTGCAGCTTACCGTTAAATGCTGCACATCGAACACTACGGTCTCTTTTAGGACTAAAATGAGACATTGATTTCTAAAAACTTGCATCAAAGCTTGGATTCATCTTTTAAAAGAAGTTGCATATAAAACACGTGTCTTTTTAAAAAGTAATTCGATTTAGTTTTGCACTTTTTACTTTGTGATAGACAGAAAAATGGGTTTTCTGATATGTTTCCAGGGTTAATTAATATACATAGATATAAAATCAAATAAATACATATTTAAAAAAACATAATAAGCTCAAATGAATGTCCAATAAAAAGGTGTAATAAAAAATAAAGAACTGTATTTTTTTTAACTGCCATCTTTTGTCTCTTGAGCAACTTTGAAGTGAATTAAAGAGGGGGGGGAACAGAAAGAGAGTGAAAGAAAAAAGGCAGGAAACGTGACACCGGCGTGGGTCATGAAGAAGAGTCACCTGGTGAAATACAGGGGGGGGGTAGAAAAGGTTGGATGGCGCGGAAAGTGAGACGGGTCTTCAACTGAAACCCAACCCCCCCATCCCAAAGGACCCCAATCAACACCGGCTGATAGTACATCCTTTACTCAAGTAGAAGTACAGATACTCGTGTTTAAAAATACTCTGGTGAAAGTAGAAGTACTGACTAAACTTCTTTACTCAAGTCAAAGTAAAGAAGTATGGGCTACTACCAGCTGTTTTAAAGAGTACCTGACCTCCCTTTATAGTGTATCTGTGTGTGTATCAGTGTGTGTATCTGTGTTATCTGTGTGTGTATCTGTGTATTACGGTGTGTGTATATCTCTGTGTATCTCTGTGTATCTGTGTATTACGGTGTGTGTATCTATGTGTATCTGTGTGTGTATCTGTGTATTACGGTGTGTGTATCTATGTGTATCTGTGTGTGTATCACTGTGTATCTGTGTGTATCTGTGTGTGTATCTGTGTATTACGGTGTGTGTATATCTCTGTGTATCTGTGTATTACGGTGTGTGTATCTATGTGTATCTGTGTGTGTATCACTGTGTATCTATGTGTATCTGTGTATTACGGTGTGTGTATATCTCTGTGTATCTGTGTGTGTATCTGTGTGTGTATCACTGTGTATCTGTCTGTGTATCTGTGTATTACGGTGTGTGTATCTATGTCTATCTGTGTGTGTATCTGTGTGTGTATCTCTGTGTATCTGTGTGTATATTTGTGTAACTGTGTGTGTATCTGTGTATCTGTGTGTATCTGTGTGTGTATCTGTGTATTACGGTGTATGTATCTGTGTGTGTATCTTTGTGTGTAACGATGTGTATCTGTGTGCGTCTGCTTATGCATCCATTAAAGCTTCAGGCTGTTTCTATTATTGTCTCCTAACTCCAACCTGCAGCCATTTCTGAGGGTCACCACTATCTGGGAATGTTTGTCTTCCATTAACATCTAGTTGACCAGTGAAATTGTGCAGGTGGCTGATGAATGTGCAGAGTACCAGCCAGAGGCCATTGCTTTGAGTGTGTGACTGTGAGCATTGTGAGCACACACACTCTATGATTAATGAACCCCATCATTAAATATACATCACATTGAAAAGACCTGCTGTGAGGGATTGATTTGAAAACGCTTGACATTATGAAGGTGGGGTTTCCTAGCTTTACGTTTCTAGAAGTGTAGACCGTATGCCTCCACACACTTCAGAAACCACCTGAACCTGTTGTGTTGCTTATGCATTAAACATACACACATGCAGTGTGTGAACAGCATTTCCCCCGCCTTCATTTCACAAATCTTGTTAGGCTTGATTGTGTTAGAAATGTTGCATAGCTTGAGCTGATGAAAGACGTGCTTATCTATCTGTCTGACAGCACGATTACACCAACAAAACGTAACCTCGGTGGAAATGAAGCTTAAAAAAACACGTCTAAATACACAAAGATACCCAAATTGTGTAACGCTTTGTTGACTTTGCAAGATTGGGCATTTGTAGTGCATTTAAGTGATGTTAGAATAATTGGAAATATGTGTTTCCAAGTGGGAACAATTCACATTAAAGCCTGAGACACAACTCAAACAACACATCTAGTTTTTAACACTTGCTAAACACAAACAACTTATAAAGAATTGGCCTAAATAGTGTAAAGAAAGCAAAATAAGTGGGAAAAGCTGCTCAAAGCTACAACGTGTATAGTGTTATTATCTCAGCCCTCCATCTAAACTACTCATCTTCTTGTGATCGTCTAATTGTGTTTGCACTGAAAATACATTTAGGCAAAATGAAATCTATCAGCAAGTTTTAGATACAAGGGCAAACAGCAGATGACAGCTATGACATTTACAGTGGAGGGGGGAGGGGAGAATCTTTGTTGACATATGCAGTTCTTATAAACACAGATGATACAGGCCCGTATTGTGAGTAACAGTCAGTTAGCAGAGCGCTCAATAAAAGCTGTTTTCTTTCAAACTAGGCAAACTACTCAAGCACAGGCGTGAAAACACGATAAATCTATACATGAAACTACACTTTAATACACAATGAAGCCTTTTATTATGCATGTATGGATATAAACATGCATAATAATGTCTTTAAGGTTTTTAAATGTGATGCATTACGTATAAAACACTTAACATGCACTACGGTTGTCATTGCATGCCTTTTTGGGTCCCAATTGAAACAGCTTGGTCAGATATAGTGTGTGACCTCTGCTCTATATTTACATCTGACTGAGAGATCAAGTGAGAGAAAAGTAACCCAATAGCTCGGCCTGTAAACTGCCATCTCTGATCTTTGCAGAAATGTCAAGAATGTATATGTCACAGCAACATGACAATGGCATGTTGTGCACATAATGGAGGGAGGGGCTTTGGCATCAACTGTAGATTGTAGTGACAAAAGGAGACAAAGGTTAAGCTTAAGTTTTTTCCACTGGAGTAGATTGAAACTCAGGTAGAACAAATCTGAGAGATCAAAGAGAGAATGAAGTCAAGAGCAATAAAAGTGGGGGGGGTTGTTAAAAGCACAGAAGTGAAAAGAGAAAGAGGAAAAGACTCTTCTGTCAGACACTGCTTGAATACCTTCTCCCAGAAAACCACCATATGTATATCAATTATTCACGCTGTGTTACCTTGAAATGCTTGACGAAAACTTCTCCTCGCATGCCTCTGCAGTGAAGTAAACTTGGTGAACTGAGGTAACCTAGGGCCATGTTTAACACAACTACAACTAGAAGTCAGTTTACAAACTCTCACAACTTGTGGAAGTATAATCCAGGTTTTATTTAATCGAGTTATATGCTCAAAACTTCCATGCTTTTTTGCTAAAAACCTTACTCGTCCGCACAAGTCTGGACAATCATGAAGTGTTGGAAATAGTACGGCTATGGCGAATAAACATATATGAATTCATAAAAAAAAAAATGACCCACTGCCAACATGTACTGAGCTCTCAGGATAGTCTGTTTAATGCCTCTTTTCGCCATTTGCATCCTGAAAATTCTGGCTCCTGCCATTAGCATGCTAGTTAGCTTAGCCTTGCTAGCAAACGTTAGCCTCAGTTGACAACACACTGTAAGCTGAAATTGTTCAATAGAAGTTGGTTGTGTCTGTGGATACAGCTTACAAACTCACACAACTCATAATCAAAACTTCCTAAATACATGCATTTTTCTCTAAAAACCTTACTTGCCGCACATGTCTGGACAATCATATTATTGAATTCAGAAAATGTGACCCACAGCCAACATGTACTGAGCGCTCAGGATACTCTATTAACTTCTCCTTTTGTTCAGTTGCTTGTAAAATGTGTACAAGTTTTACCTGGACAATTCTGGCAGTTTTTCACTTTGGAGCTCCTGCCATTAGCATGCTAGTTAGCTTAGCCTTGTTAGCCTCAGTTGACAACACATTTGTGTCAAACTGTAGGGTGAAATCGTTCAATAGAAGTTGGTCATGTCTGTGAATAAACGTCAAACATTGAATTAACAATGAATTCACTCATATATGTCAATTAAAGGAGCTAAACTAAAGCAGAGTGGACAGTGACTGCTTCATGCTGCAGATTCAGAACATGCTAACGTAATAACTTTCAGCAGCTACATGCAGCCACACTGGAAATAAGGACTAAGAACATATCGTCTAAAAGCTTTATCCCCTCTACAATCTGCCCTCACATGTGTATTTTAGTCGGGCTGTTGTGCACGGCTTGTATAAAGCTGCAATTCAGGAATTATAGGAGTGCGCTGTGCAATTACATTCCCGTAATTACACATTCAGACCTTCGCTCTACAGTGAACTGCCTCCTTGGTGGACGGCTAAAAGCTTTTTCTACTCACATATCTAATTATTTAAGAGTCTCTTTCACTCGTATATAGGCTAATAATAAAAAACGTTCATTTTGTAAGGAAATAGAAATATTAAACACTGACTATTACTATCTACAGAAGGAAGAAATTACGCTGTGAATGCTGTATGCTGAAACTTAATACAAACATGTGGATAAATTATGGTTATCAGAATCAGAATACCTTTATTCATCCCACAGAGGGGACATTTGCATTTGTTACGGCAAAAAGAGCCAAAGAAAGTTTAACATTAACTAAGAAGCACGCATAAAAAAAAAATTAAAGATACAAAAATTAAGAAAAAATACACAATTTAGAAAAATACACACCCTGTCACAGTTTTGAAGATGTAGCAGCCAGGTATATATTGCACAGTTATTAACGGCATATATATATATTGCACATAATTGGTATTTCACAACAACGGGTGTTATAGCATATTCTTTGTTGTGATATGTGTCGGGGTCGACCAGGGACCATGATTGTTATATAGTCTGACATAGTCTGAGTTATTATTTATCCACACAGTTCTAATAATAATAATAATAATAATACATTGGATTTTTATAGCGCTTTTCCTAATGCTCAAAGACGCTTAAAATCGAATGTTATGAATGTTATGAAGAGTAATAACCGTCAATTTTATTATCGAGCTGAACATGTTGAAGTTTTTACGACGAGGAATCGTGGGAGAAGAAGCCAATCAAAATGTTGCATTAGAAGAACATATTCTTCTGTTGTTCTTTACATCTGTGATTGTGTCTATTCTACAATACTGCAATACCACCTGGTACAAGTGTTTGTCAACTGCTTTAAAATCAAAACTGCTCCACCTGTTAAAAATCTGCTCAAAGATTGTTGGTCCACCCTGTCAGAGACTTTCTGACTCAGCAGACCATAATAACCTAGAGAAGCTGTCCAACAACATCATCTGGGACCCAAAGCATGCTCTGCACAGTGAATATGAACTGCTAACATCTAACCGGATGTTTAAAGGTCACCTATTATGCAAAATCCACTTTTTCATGTCTCTTCTACATCAACATGTGTCCCCTCTTCTTCATGTCTCTTCTTCACCAACATGTGTCCCCTCTGTGTAAAGAGACTCTGAAAGTTTCAGGAAAAAAGATTCTCTCTCTTTTTGTCCTGATCCATTTATATAAAAACCTGTCTGAAAATGAGCTGATCAGATTTTGGCCACTTTATGATGTCATAACGATGTTTTGTCTTGTGTAACTATTAGCCAATCAGCAACCAAGGTAACCCCCCCCCCACCTTATCACCTGAATCTCCTCCTAGAGCACCATTGTGTTCTTTTTAACCACATATCTCTCAGGGGGCGTGGGGAGGGGCTCCTTATTTTCATCTAAAGCAGGGGTAGCCAACACGGTGCCCGCGGGCACTTAGTCGCCCACAGGGGCAACGTGAGTCGCCCGCGGGGAATGTTCTAAAAGTAGCTCGCCAAGCAAATCCAAAATGTAAAAAATACACACAAAAAAAGGAAATGTAATTCAAAGAATCTACCCTATGCATAAACGAAACCTCAATCTTAGCAAACTCTATCTACTTACTACAACTCTATATCTATCTAACACCCCTCCTCCCCCCACCCGACAATGAATATCGACCAATCACGTTCTTGCTTGATTTGCGGGACCAGCGTTGCAGTCGGGAAGAAAAGGAATGTGGAGCGGCACAGCATGGCGTCATCCCACTTTACAAATATGTTTATTATTATTTTTTAACGCAAGCCGTCATCGCCACGGAGGAGCACACAGCCTCTGTGAGCGAGCGAGACAGAGAGAGAGAGAGACAGAGAGAGAGAGTGAGCGAGAGAGAGAGAGAGACAGAGAGAGAGAGACAGAGAGAGAGAGTGAGCAAGAGAGACAGAGACAGAGAGAGAGAGAGAGAGAGAGAGACAGAGAGAGAGACAGAGAGAGAGAGAGAGAGACAGAGAGAGAGTGAGCGAGAGAGAGAGAGAGAGAGAGAGAGAGAGAGAGAGAGACAGAGAGAGAGACAGAGAGAGAGACAGAGAGAGAGAGAGACAGAGAGACAGAGAGAGACAGAGAGAGAGAGAGAGAGAGACAGAGAGAGAGAGAGAGAGAGGAAGAGAGAGTGAGAGAGAGAGAGAGAGCTACTATTTAATGTGTTGTAAAAAATAAAGTAAGAAATCATTCCAATGTGTACTATATAGGACAGTAAAAAAAACAGGTTAAAAGGGGAGTGATTAGTAAAATATGCATAAATGAAAATAAAGAATGCTAACTAGGTAACATAAGATAAGAATAAACAAGTTTAAATGATTTGTTATTGGTTGTGATCATATTCTAAAGATGTTTGGATTATTGAAAAGTATACAGCTCCCTTTCATCTGAGTGTTGAGAGCTGTATCCATAAATTCATGTTGTGCTCAAAGTGCACCAGATTGATGCATTTCACTCCAACATTTAAAAAAACATCTTCCCGGGGGTGCATGCCCCCGGACCCCCTAGAGGAGGTGAGGTCCCCCCTGGAGGAGGTGTGGACCCCCCTAGAGGAGGTGAGGTCCACCCCCAAATAAAGCAGGTTAAAATAATTAAATTGCAAACATTTTCTTTTAGTAAACACTGCAAACGGGTCCCACAGACCCAAACAGCACGCAGAGGTTAAAGGTCAGCATATATTAATGTTAAAATGTGCTAAATATATACACTGCAAAAAACAAAAAAAGAGGAGTAAAAGTAGCTCACGACTTGTTTTATTTTTTGAAAGTAGCTCTCATCCTAAAAAAGGTTGGAGACCCCTGATCTAAAGTGACAGACAGAGAATCAGCACTTTTGAAACAGGGCTGAAACAGAGGGGATTATGGGATGCTGCAATGATCTGTGTGGTGTTTCAAACACTTCAGAGACATGTCTTGATGAAAAACAGTATAATAGGAGACCTTTAAGTGGTTGACAGTGATGTCTTCACTGGCAGGTGCAACACTGAGGATCTAGCTTTATAACAGCTAACCACTTCAATCAATGGACACCGGACTGACAGATACACCGGACTGACAGATACATCAGCTGACGAGTCCCATTTGGGAAAACCAATCAATACTGGAGACATCAGCTGGTATAAATCGAGGAGGATATGTAGAAACAGAGGGAGAGATTGAGTGGGGGGGGGTTGGGCACTCATCTTGGAAATTTCAACTCCCATCAATGCTAATTACTTTTAGGCTTTTTGCAATCCATGACACAGGGTCAAACATGTGCCTTTCAGGGATTTGGCTGATGCTCTTAATGCAGAGTGACTTTGGAAAAGGTCAGACGCAGAGCAGGATGTGCTTTAATTCCTGCGTAAGAAACAATACCCTCTGTTACATCTTATCAATATTGTGATCGGAGACCAGATATTGTATTAAAGTTTTGTAGGTGTAGTGTCCTGGTTTTAGAGGCAATACCGCGTACCTGACTGTTATTTGGCTTAACCTACTATATTATACATATATCTACACCACTAATGACTATATATAATACATTTCATTGTGTAAATATGTCGTGAAAGCAAAAATAGTAAGCTTACAATATATATATTCGATTTTTCTCAATAACGCCAAGCCCTTCTTAGTGAAAAAGGAACGATGCTTATTATTCAAAAACAAACAGAATTAGATTTTAAGAAAAAGCTTGTGGTCTTTTGAATATTACTGCATGAGAAGTCAAGTTTTAAGCCTGGTTTTTAAAGATGACAACTCATCTTTCACACTTATCTACCATTACTTAAATGACCTCTCCTTTATTTAGTCGTGTATCCCTATATGCCGTCGACAAAGAGGCACGGATAACATTTGGCAGCCGTGTTTTTCATGTCCACTTCTTCCCTGGATTCAGGCTTCTTGTTTTCCATTAGGTGCCTCTGCATAATAGAATAGAAATAGTGCAAGAATAATCTATATACAAGTTATTGGAATATGATATATTAGATGAATAGTTATTTTTAAGTTGCAAACAGATGAATGTTATGGATGTTCTTTCAAAGTGTTTAACAGTCTTATGGCCTTCTGGATGAAGTCTGGTGGTTTTAGTGTATCATTATTACTACAATATATGGTAACACTTTAGATGAAGGTACACTTATTCACCATCAACTAGTTGTTCATTAACATATTAGCGTCAAACTACTAGCTTATTTGTGATGAACAAGACGTCACTTTAAAATAGGGAATTCTGAGTTAGAAATACCACATTTTTTGTTATTTTGACTAAATTAACACTTTCATGTCTTGTTACATAAGAATAGATCATACTTGTTTGGTGTTATTGTGGTACTGCTGCCTTATTACGCCCATATTGAACATATTAAAACCAAAACTCAACAACGTCCTTACAATAAATAAGCACTAATTAGAGGGTTATTGAGGAAAAACTCTCAACTAATGGCTTATTACTTGTAGAATACGGTCATGTAGAATAAGGCATTAATAAGTGTTTTATAATGACTAATAAAGAGCCAATATGGTGCTAACATGCATGTTAATTAACAACTAGTTGATGGTGAATATATGTACCTTAATATAAAGTGTTACCGAATAGACAATATGTGTTAAGTGTTATTATGGGAGGATTAACATTCTTGTGGTACTGCTGCCTTATTAGGCCCATATTGAGCATATTAAACGTCCTTACTTACAATAAATAAGCACTAATTAGAGGGTTATTGAGGAAAAACTCTCAACTAATGGCCTAGTACTTGTAGAATATGGTCATGTAGAATAAAGCATTAATAAGTGTTTAATACTGACTAATAAAGAGCCAATGTACTGCTAATATTCATGTTAATTGACAACTAGTTGTGTACCTTAATATAAAGTGTTACCCAATATATATATATATATATATAATGTTAATTTCTTCTTGTTTTCCATTAGGCCTCTGTTACTGTGAGTCCTATATAACCCTGGAAGTGAGCTCAGGGTTATTGTGCTGCGGCAGAACGGCTCCTCTGGGGGCTGTAACGTGTTTCATACCATCCATCAGAGGGTGTGGAGAACAGGAAGCATTGCTTTAAGAGCACACACAGGACACAGATGGAGAGCAAGACACGCAGATATGCAGAGATAGCAAGTAGTTTGGGAAATGTGTGGATCACAGGAGAGCCTGACGTGGGAACAGCTTAACAGAGAGGCCAGGAATGGATTTGAGTGGGAAAATAGATGATTATTATTATGCATGATTTGGACGAATAAGTGAGGTTAAGGTCACTGTATTTCACATTTTAGTAGATTATGTGGGAAAATGAAGGGTTTTCTTTGTTTAATCCTAGTTTATCAGACATACTAACAGGGGGAAATTGGTTTGGTGACTTTTGTTCCATTATAGAATGAATAAAAGAAAAGAAAAATAAACAAAATATAATGTTTTATATAATATCAGAAGTACGAATTTCCAATAAAAGATACAATAATACATATAAACGTAAGAATTAAAGCAAAATGTCCAATAAAAGAGGGCCTGACGCTCCAAAGACAGTGTTCAAATATTCTATAGACTGTTTTATAATAAGAAATATGTTTGTCTGTTTACTTCCAAGAATTGCCTACATTAAATGTGTTAAATTCTTTAATGCCATTATTGCCATAAAGCCTTATTTTTGAAGGAATATATTTTGCATTTTCGCACGTTTTCACATCATGCCTTTTGGATAATTAAAAACAGCGTTGTTTATTTGGGGAAATGAGTTTCCATCCCTCTTCTTAGACCAGCTTGTGTTTCCACTGACTGGACCCTTCAAACTTTATATATAAAAGTATTTGAATCCCACATTCCACTGCAGCCAAAACAAGGTGCATGGATCTAAGAAATGTCTTTATCATAAGTGTCACATTCTTTATAGCCACCCAGCCTAATTTGTTAAGAAATATATTTTGTATTTTCTCGCGTTTTCACATCATGTCTTTTGGATAATTCCAGTTAAAAACAGTGTTGTTCATTTGGGGAAATGAGTGTCCTTCCCTCTTCTTAGATCAGCTCGCGTTTCTACTTTCTTATGTAGGAATATCATAGTATTTATATCGCACATTCAGGGTCTTCCACCGAGGCCAAAACAAGGTGCATGGATCTGAGCAGTTGTGTTATTTTTACCCTGACCGATGACCTCTCTGAGAGGAATGAATCTGCTCCGTTACTTATGAGCGCCGGGTGATTACGAATCTCCCAGAAGATTAAGAGACTCAAATCCCCGTACAGTGCGGTCGTAATTAAAGATGGACAGAACAGTGGCAATCGTGCACTGAGGAGAAATAAAATGGCTAAATGATAGAGGAAATAACACTAACCCTAACCCTAGCCCTATCTCAATCTTTACTTATTTATATAGCACATTTAAAACAACCTCAGTTGACCAAAGTGCTGTACAGGGAATAAATACAATATCAAATAACACAATGGAAGTAAAATAATAATAGACAATAATTAAAAACATGATTAAAATGCACTAGAAACACATACAAATGTAAAAATGTTTTGTTCAACTAGTATTAAAAGCCAATGCAAAGAGGTGAGTTTTTAGCTGAGATTCAAAAAGTAACAGGGAGGTGGGGGGTTGGGTTTTGAAGAGCAAAGAGAGAGGAAGAGAGACACAAAGAGGCGTCTTGGTTGGTAAGAAAGATAAAATAAAAGATTGCACAATCACTACTTCCTTCTGTTTTGACCACCGTAGAAGACCTCCCCCCCAAAAAGGCCTCTGTTAGTAATTTGCCAACCAAAGGGTGGAGTTTAGCAACGATAATGTCCCTCTCTCGCATATATCAACAAGTCATTTATTGGTGCAAAATAAACCGATTGCACAAAACACATCACTATTTCCTTTTCCTTTTTCCTACTTCCTTTTGTCTCGACCACCGTAGATGAACTCACCAAAAGGGCTGGGTTTGTAATTTGCCAACCACAGGGTGGAGTTTAACAACGATAATGTCCCCCCTCGCATATGTCAAGAAGAAGAAGACGATGTGTCCAATAAGAACAGTGTCTTTTAGCCTGAATTCAAAGCCATGATTTGCTAAACCATCCTCAACGTAAGATCGAACGTTTTTGCTTCCACTTCTGGTCTTTCTGCGTGATTATCTTACGTATTTTTATGAATATTTTGAAGTATTTGCATTAGAAAAGCGGTAAAGAAACGCCATGATTTGCCAAACCTTGCTCAATAAACGTGTTTCCGCTGTTATCTGGCAGTTTAAATCCATGTAAAGTGGATCTTATATCGCCATTTTTTGATAGTTTGCCAACCAAAGGGTGGAGTTACCGAAGATAATGTCCACAAAACCACAAAAATCTTTGATCATAGGAATATGTTTTCAATAAATAAAAGTGTATTTTTAGTTTAGGACAAATGAATAGAAAGCATGTGGTTGTAATCTGTGTATCTACTGGTCTTTTTGCGTGATTATCGTACGTATTTTGAAGTATTGCATTAAAAAAAGCTATATAGAAACACCATGAGTAGCTCAATTGTGGGATAAAAGCTGTTTGCTGGCAGTTTAAATCCATGTAAAGTGTATCTTATATCGCCAATTGTTGATCATTTGCCAGCCAAAGGGTGGAGTTTATCAAAGATGTTACCGACTCCAATAAGAATAGTTTCTTTGATAGTCTGGGAGGACTGATTATAAAGCAGTGGTTGTAATCAGTGAATCTTCTGGTCTTTCTGCGTGATTCTCTTACGTATTTCTATGAACATTTTGAAGTATTTGCATTAGAAAAGCTATTTAAAAACACCATGAGTAGCACAATTGTGGGATAAAACGTTTTGCCGCTGTTTGCTGGAAGTTTAAATCAATGTAAAGCGTAATTTATATCACAGTTTTTGGGATAATTTGCCAATATTTTGAAGTATTGAATTAGAAAAACTGTATCAAAAAGCCATGATTTGCTAAACCTTCCTCAATTGTGGGATACAACGTTTTTGCTGGCAACTTATATCTTAATTTCTTTGGATAACTTGCCAGCCAAAGGGTGGAGTTCACCAAAGATGTTACCGACTCCAATAAGAATAGTTTCTTTCATAGTCTGGGAGTACTGATTATAAAGCAGTGGTTGTAATCAGTGTATCATTGGGGTCCCCACCCTTTCCTGAGAGTACCACTGCTGCTTCTCTTTTTACGTGATTATCTTTCTGTCTGGTTGGCTGGGGAGCACGGTCACTTTCAGCCCACAGACAAAGTGCTTTCAAAGGGAAATGGTCTTGTCTCTACACAAAAAAACCAGCCTCTTTTAACCTCCCCTCCCTCACCCCGTCTGCCCTTTTCAGCCTCTCTTTTCTCCCCTTTCACACTTACAGACACGCGACGGTCACTCCCTTGTCTGCTGTCCGTCAGCGTCGTTGGCGTATCACAAAAAAAAAGAGGGGTTTCTCCCCCTTTTTTTTGGGGAGATCATTAATCATCCAGTGTAGGACAGGAGGCCCCTTAATCCAGCCCCTCCTCCCCCCCCCCACCCTCCACCCCTATCCCCCATGGTGTTATCAAGTTTCAGAGGTTGTAACTGTAGCACAATAAACAGTGGGGGAAGGTGGAGGAAGGGGGATGGAGACAGAGAGACAAGAGAGGACAAAATGTAATTTCCTCTCTACGTTTTATTGGTGGAGGTAAACGCGCCTGCAAAAGTGCATCCATTTGGAGAATTGGCTCTTAAATTAGACAGAGCAGTTGGAAAAATGTGCAGCTATAGGCAAAAAAAGCGGGATATTTGGATAAAGTTGCTCCTAATTGGAAATGAAAACCATTACAGTCTTCTTTAAATAAATCTGCAACCCAACAGTATCCAAAATGGACAAATGTGCTCTAAATGCCCATTTCCTAGATTTGTTTTATTGCTGCATTCTGAGTTTAACACGCCTCCAAAACTGCATCCATTTGGAGAATTGGCTTTTTAATGAGCCGAATAGTTGGAATAAGTTGCACCTATTTGGACATTAAAATCATTACAGTCTACCTCGAATAAATCTGCAATCCAACAGCATGCAAGATGGACAAATGTGCTCAAAATGCAAAGTGTTGGATGGAGACAAGAGAGGACAAAATGTAATTTCCTCTCTACATTTTATTGTTTATCGTTTTCAAATGTGCACCTATAGAGGATAAACACCATGACAATCTTCAGTAAATAAATCTGCAACCCAACAGCATGCAAAATGGACAAAATGTGCTCACAATACCCATTTCCTATCTACGTTGTATTGCCTCATTCTGAGTTTAAAACGCTTCCAAAACTGCATCCATTTGGAGAATTGGCTTTTTAATGAGCGGAATAGTTGGAATAAGTTGCACCTATTTCGATATTAAAAACATTACAGTCCATCTCAATTAAATCTGCATTAAAACAGCATCCAAGATGGACAAATGTGCTACAAATGCTCAGTGTTGAATGGAGACAGAGAGACAAGAGAGGACAAAATGTCATTTCCTCTCTACGTTTTCTTGGTGGAGGTAAACACGCCTCCAAAACTGCATCCATTTGGAGAATTGGCTGTTTAATGAGCGGGATATTTGAAAACATATGCACCTATAGGAGATAAAAAACATGACAGTCTTCTTTAAACAAATCTGCAATCCAACATTATCCAAAATGGACACATTTCATTTCCTAACTACGTTTTATTGCCGCATTCGGAGTTAAACACGCCTCCAAAACAGTGTCCATTTGGAGAATTGGCTCTTCAAGGAGTCAGAACACTTGGATAAAGTTGCTCCTAATTGGACATTAAAACCATTATAGTCTACCTCAATTAAATCTGCAATCCAACAACATGCAAAATGGACAAATGTGCTCAAAAAGCAAAGTGCTGGATGGAGACAGAAAGACAAGAGAGGACAAAATGTAATTTCCTCTACGTTTTATTGGTGGAGTTAAACATGCCTCCAAAACTGCATCCATTTGGAGAATTGGCTGTTTAATAGTTGGAATAAGTTGCACCTAATTGGAGTTAAAAACCATTACCAGTCCACCTCAAATAAACCTGCAATCCAACCAAATGGTCCGATGTGTTCACCAGTGTTTTCTGCTGTTAACACACCCAGCTGCTGCCCCTTTTCCAGAAGTTGTGGGGTGTTAACTAAAGGGAAAATGAGGCTGTATCAAAGCGCCAGAGAATGTTCCTATTGTAGTGTGCTGTTTGTACAGAGGTCCCGCCTGTTATAGGGCAGTGTGAGGCTGACCGGGGGAGTAATATAATGCATACATGGATCCCCCAGAGCCCATTCATGCTGTAATTGGTGTGGACAGAGCTCTGGGTCTCAGGGTTACAGTTAGGGAACTTCCTCTAATGTCCTGCTGGGAGGCCACTCTTCCCACCACGGACAAACATACCCAGCTTACAGCAAAAAAACTGGAACGCTGACTTTAATTAAAAGTATTATTATGTTGACAAATGTCACTTCTTAGCAGAGCATAGCAGAGTTTATTTGCTCCAAAACCAACAATTAAAAAGCACCAAATTTCAATTAGACATTAAAACCATTACCGTCTACCTCAATTAATCTGCAACTCAGTTGGATAAAGTTGCTCCTAATTGGAGATTAAAACCATGACAGTGTTCTATAAATAAATTTGCTATCCAACAACATGCAAGATGGACAAATGTGCTCAAAATGCCAAGTGTTGGATGGAGAGAGAAAGGGCATAAAATGTCATTTCCTCACTATGTTTTATTGGTGGAGGTAAACACGCCTCCAAA
>CM062264.1:39505659-39510659 GCA_031216635.1 Dissostichus eleginoides | reverse complement strand
AGGCTCTTTTTAACTCTATTTTTGCTAGCTAGAGAGCTTTTTTTATAACACTGAAAATTAAAAAAATATTTATAACGCGATCAGTGTTCAAATCCTATATCGTCCCATCTCTAAATCCATCCCTTTTGCTCAAAACACAACAATTGGACTTAAAAAAAGAGACAAATAACTTCACCTTTTGGTTTTCCTGCTAGCTGGATAATAACGTGACATGGCACTCTCTAATCAGCCAGTTATCTGCTGTCGGGCGGTTGGGGGGTATTTTAGTGATCTTGATGGATACCTCTGTCTGACGGCGTGAGTTAAGGGTCAACAAACCTCTCCCAGAGTCTGCTAACCGGACAGAGACGCTAACAGAGACGCTAACAGAGACGCTAACAGAGCCATGACAGATCTGTCCCTCCCTCTTAATACATCACACTGCAAACAAGACCCCCGAAAACTCAGAGCAGACCAGGAGCTGCTTCTTCTCTGGGCTCCTTTTCTGGTTATCACCCCTAAAGAGAGGTTCAGGAATGAGTCCTAAAACCCCAAAATGAATTAGCCTTTTCCTTTATAGACCAACATTAGCCGCCTTTAGCTTAGCGGTGGTGAGAAGAAGAAATGTGACCGTGATCACATTTTTTTTTTAAAGCTAAATGTTGGCTGGAGCAATGACAGTAATTTCAGGTTGCTTCATTAAAATACATCAGTAAATATCCCACTGGTGAATGAGTTTCTGTGTGTCTTAGAATCTACGGTTTCTTAACAAGTGTCTAAATGAGACGACTAAACGTCATCACGCCCAACATTAGCCACATTTAGCTTAGCGGTGGTGACGTGAAGTCATGTGACCGTGATCTATTTCTTTTTTAAGCCAAATGTTGGCTGGTTTGAGACAATGACAGTTATATGACAGTAAGAAGTTAGAAACACCAGATATGGCAGACATGAGCAGAGGGAAGAGATACTCATGCACACCAACTTTGAGGCCTGTACCATTCACCACTGAGGTATAACGATCATGTATTTGTTCCTCTCTTTCTACCTTGTGTTAGCATCATTCTGGTCAGGTCCTACATTGTTTACACATTATATTTGTCCCAGAACCTTAACACTAACCATGTGCAAAATGGTGCCTGAACCTAAACACCCTAATTTGTTCCTAAAATCATTGGAAATGTAAGCGTGGAATGAGATTGATAACATTATAAACATATAATAATCTTCGTCTGTCTTCAGAAAGCGCTTAAAGCATCATTTGTTAAGCAAATATGTCAGGGATTGAATTCACAAGTTCACTTTCCTCTGAAATGCTTATTGAGGTTTCCCATTTCACATGTCTCCATTACGTCTCATGATTGTACCTGAATTTTGATTTAACTTGTCAATTAATGAAAATGATGATGACATTCACATGGAACAAAATCATCTACTGAAACCAAGCAGCCTCTCTTCAGAACTCGAGAAAAACGAATGATCCAATCAACTTGCAACCATGGTCTATAAGCAAGGGGGTGAGGGGTCTGGACCCATTTAGGCAAATTTGTGCACCATCATCATCCGTCACCGTCTGACAAAACAAACCACGTCTCACATACACACCGCCATGTGACAAAACACCATGAAGTATGATCCAGACACACACCATCATCACCAATCACAGCCTGCCAAAACACAGCGTTTAAAGAATGCACTTCTGTAATAACACTGTGATTCAGCTTGGGAGGTATTCATGTAACTCAGCAACAGATTTGTATGATAGGCAGAGATGACAAAAGTACACACATCCTTTACTCAAGTAAAAGTACAGATACTCGTGTTTGAAAATACTGTGGTGAAAGTAGAAGTACTGACTAAACTTCTTTACTCAAGTAGAAGTAAAGAAGTATGGGCTTTGAAATGTACTTAAGTAAAAAGTACCCATAACTAGCAGCTGTTTTAAAGAGTACTTGACCTCCCTTTATATTAATAGAACAATAATGTCATTGTTAGCTAATGAATGTTTCCATGCTGAACAACGGCAACATGACAACGTTTTCATTGGTCCCTCTTCTTTAGAGAAGACCAGGAAATTATGGATACACGGATCGTGTTCAAATCAATAGGCACGCAATGACTCTAAATAATAATGATCACGCCACCAAACACACATTCAAACTAAAGGAACCAGCCTGTTTGGAAAATGGAAGAAGTAGAAAGTACAGGTGTTTGTGTTCAAAATGTAAGAAGTCAAAGTAAAAAGTCGTCAGAAAAATAAGTAGTGGAGGAAAGTACTGATACCAGAAAAATGTACTTAAAGGTCTATCATGCTTTAGGCATTTATTATTAAAGGTCTCAGATGCCTCATCCTCCTCTATTTCAGCCCTGTTACTAAAGTGCTGATTCTGGGTATAAAGCTTTAAAAATAAAAAATAAAACTCATTCAGGAGAATTCTACCAACAGATTCTCAGCTAAATGCTGCCGTGATTAAACGCCATATCATGTTCCAAACCACATCAAGGATTATTTCTGAAACAGTATGGAGCTCAAACTCTTTTTCTCTCTCAGGTTTACCACAAGGTGAGTCCCTTTTTATTACCTGCTTCTTTACACATACTCTCTCCAGTACAGGTTAGCTCTGAGTGTTAGCGATGCTAATGTAAACACAGACCATATTACTTCCAGAACACGTCTCATTGTTTCTGATAGCAACGTTTCTGATAGGGCCGTGGGTCTAAAGCCCGCCCACATTTCAGATATTACGTCATATCGGACGTAAATCTGGATCAGCTCCATTGTTCCCCCGTTTTTAGAGATGTGGGTACGGAGGAAAAGAGAGAGGGATTTATTTTCTGACACTTTGTGAGTCTCCCGACACACCGGGGACACATATTTATGTATAAAAGACATCAGAAAGTGCATTTTGCATGATATGAGACCTTTAAGTACAGTAATGAAGTACTCCACTACTTCCCACCTCTGCTGATAGTAAGTGCATTAAATCGGCTCGCGGTCAGCTGATCTCCCAATAACTTAATAAGTTAGTCCAGATCCTGTTGGCTGTGATGCTGCAGAACCACAGGATCACCAGGGGCAAATCTCACCTGCTGACCCCGCAAAGCCTCTACTCTGGGGAGGGGAATTAGTGAAGGATTTCTGAGCCAGCGAGAGTTACAGCATGTTGTTTGAGCTAATCAGTGACATGGCACACTTGGGACATGTAATTACATTCGGCGCATCAAAGCCACAAAAAGGACACAAGAAGGGGTTATAAATGTCCTTTTTTTTTTTAATCCTCTATCTACCAAACTCCCTTTCTTTGGACTAGACTTCCTGTTTTTATCAGACAGTGCCACAAAAAGGACACAATAATAATAATAACTTAGATTTTTTAGCGCTTTTCAGGGGACCCAAGGTCGCAAGAAGGGGTATAAGTTTCCTTTTGTTATCCTCTATCTACCAAACTCCCTTTCTTTGGACTAAACTTCCTGTTTTTATTAGACAGTGTCCATACTTTTAAGAGTGTGCATGTTTGTTCATCTGTAAAGTCCGTAATTACATTCAGCGCATCAAAGCCACAAAAAGGACACAAGAAGGGGTTATAAGTGTCCTTTTTTTTAAACCTCTATCTACCAAACTCCCTTTCTTTGGACGAGACTTCCCTTTTTTATCCGAAGGTGTCCATACTTTTAAGAAAGCGCATGTTTGTTCATCTGTAAAGCCCTCCGAGACAATATAAATATGCTTAAATATCTTCGATTTGATCCTTTCTTAGTTTCTATGGGCTCTAATTGATTGACCGAATGAACTGTTTTCGCTGGAGAAGGAACACCAATCAATCTGTAGCTGAAATCCAGATGCTCTGTTAAAAAAAATGTCTCAACCCCTCCTCACACCGAGACAGGAAATGACTCTTATGAAATGGAAGTCATGTGGTATTTGGTTTTGGGGGGAAATTAACTCCAACCAATGTCACATTTTGGAGACTTGTAAAAGAGTGCAAACGGTATTTCTGTAGGATATAAACACTGTGCATGCTGTGCCTCGTTACAAAACCATAGGTGTTGTAGTTTTTATATTTAAAATGTATATTCAAATGTCTACACAAGGCCTATGTGGTGTCCCATTTTGCCCAACAGAGTTTAGACCACATTCTGATGCAAAGATATGATATAAATGTGAATGTGTTGCTTTATTGTGGGGTAAAAATGCTCTTATATGCACTATAATATGTAGAATCCCAACGTTTTCTTATTTTAGCACCATTTTGCATCTTAACAGTACAATTTCTGTTCACTTTTGTCCGTTTTAGCCCTCAAGACAAGACTATATCAATCCTGAGCCATATTGCCCAAAAGAAGCCCATTGACGACAATAAAAACTCACTTTTCACCAAATTTGAACGTGCAGAAAACTCCTAAGGCAATCGTGATTGTAGAAAAAGACTTGAATGCAATTAGAAAACTAATTAAAATCTCACATAAATCCCAATTTAACCACACAAGCCAAATGAATCTCTGCGATGGAGAGCCTGAAGTGAGGAAGCATCTGCTGCTGCTTAATAAAATGTAGATTTCACAACTCTTACCTCTTTTCTGCATGAAGGTGAAGAGGTCGTCCAAAAACTCCTTCCTCTTGGGGTCTGGATCCAGTTCATACAGCTGAAGAGGAAACAGAAGCTCATTAGGACGGCTTCGCTGAGTCTGTATTTAATACCTTTAGTTACTTCACAGATGTGGATGAATGATGTGAAATATAATCAAGTGTTAAATCAGACTTTAGTTCCACCTGGAGTAAATCCACAAGCTACCCTGCAGTTTACAAAGTCATTCAAACTAGCTGCACCTTTACCAGCTTTGAGAACACTTTAATGATCAATAATTATAAAACATATCATATATATTATTCTGAAATGGACCAATCTGCACAATGACTACTTTTACTGTCGCTACTTTCACTATATTTTGATGATAATACTTTTCCACTTTTAATTGAGGAACATTTTGAATGCAGGACTTTTACTGTAACAGAGTATTCC